>JAVQJL010087791.1:0-31179 GCA_036024295.1 Nannoperca obscura
TTCATCCTGTCGATCTCCGGATCCACATACGTATGTGAGCAGCTTTTCTCCACCATGAACTATGTTAAGAACAAACACCGCTCACGCCTCACAGACGACAGCTTACAGTCCTACGTAAAGATGAAAGTGACTTCGTACAGCTCCAATTTGCAGACGCTGTGCGCAGAGGTTCAGGAGCAGACGTCCGATTAACCAGTAAAATAAATATTTATGCAGATATTTTGCAAATATTTACTTTTCATTGTTTAGTGACTGCTTTTTTTAATGTATTATTTAAATTCAGATCAAGGCTCCGCTACACGCTCCGAAAGACCAATAGCTATATAATCTGTTGTGTCTAGCTCAGTGGTAGAGTGCATGTTTCCCATGTATGAGGTCCTGGGTTCCATCCCCGGCTGAATTTTTTAAGAGTTCAAAATGTGTTCATTGCATCAATAAAATGTAAATTTCTCTGTAGCACTTCATGGATTTCATAAGCATCACACTATAGTTGTTTATACAAAGCGTAAAGGTAAAACAAACAATATATACAGTGTTATCTTCATTTTAGATGTTAAAGTATTTGCGGCGCTAAGTGTTTTCTTTTCCATGGAAACCGGGTCCAAATGGCTCTTTGGGTGTTAAAGGTCTGCCCCTGATCACAGACAACAAGGAGTACAACGATTGCATGTCTTTAAAGCTGCTCAAATCAATATTTTCAAATGACCACTGTACTAAATTACTTTGTTTGATGTAAACAGGGTCACCCATGGTGATTCAATAACAGAGAATTGTGACTGACCCTGCAGTTCCCTCCAGCTCTATTAAGCATTTAATGGTCTTTTAGCACATTACGTTTATTTTCTGGTCCACAGACTTGTTTCCAACAGCAATTTTTTAGCAACAGAACTTACTGTGCACTATCTTGCCTGCTCCAAACCACAGCTGGGGAAAGTTAGGGACTAGCTGGTGAACAGAGTGGAGCATTTAGCAGCTGAAGAGTGAGATATTTCTGACTTTCATATTTTGCTTTTCATTCATTTGTCATTGGCAGAAACACGATTCCAAATGAATGCTAATGTTGCTCCATCCTTCCTTGATAAATAGCCAACTTTTCACAACATGTTCACCACAACAATTTAATAAGAGAACCTTGAGAAATGACAGAAATGTGCCATTATCATGTAATTTGGCCATTTGTGCTGCAACAGCTGCTGCTGTTCTGCAACTGTTAGATAGTCTTGCTTTAATTATTTTGGTTACGATTTGGATAAGAACAAAACCATAACATTTTATTTGTAGAAATAATCAGAAAGTTGGTCCACTGAATCACTTGGATGCCACTTTAAAATTCAGATTCTTTGCAGAAAAGTAACACTACTAAATTATCTTTGCAGCTCCATGTTTCTTGGCAGATTGATTGCAAGGAAAATCATCTCATTGTGTTTGCAGCGCCATAAACTCAGCCTCCCCTGTGCCTCTTCACAAAGCCCAGTGTTTCCCCTCAGCCTTCCTCCTCGCTCTTCTCAGTCCTACCTGGAACGCTGCTGCCCGCTGACAGATGGATGCACGGAGGGATGGACAGGAACACCCCTACTCTAGTTCCCTCTACTTCTGTGGGACTGCCCCCCCGAGGAGGGAATCTTGGCACGCTGACAGAAATATTCTGAACTTCCTGTGACCCCAGAATCAAGAACAAACACCCTGGACCCTTGTAAGTTTGGTGTAAGTACCAGTCTCTCTCTCTCTCTCTCTCTCTCTCTCTCTCTTTCTCTCTCTCTCTCTCTCGCTCTCTCTCTCTCTCTCTCTCTCTCTCTCTCTCTCTCTCTCTCTCACACACACACACACAGACACACACCCTCACTTCTCATTTTGTCATTTTGTTCCATTTCCATGCTGTACATGTGCACCAGCACATGTACAGCATGGAAATGGAAGCTCTGGCTCTTCACACACCTTGTTCTACACGAGGGAACACAAAAGTCAACACAGACATATGATAACATTTGGCTGGTTGATTGTTTTCATGACACCGGATGGAGTAACATCACAATGAAAACATCAGAGTGGAAGTCTGCAAATCAGGAGGATTATAGAGCCATGGATTTCAAGATTCAACCTTTTTTCAACAACCCATGTTCAAGGCCAACAAGAGCAGTCAGACAGCCAGATGAGTTTTCAACAAATCTGCTGGTTAACAAAATTTAAACCGTCTATTTGAATCAGAATACTTTATTGATCCCTGAAGGGAAATTGCTTTTTGTACAGTTGCACTGCTCGATAAAGTTATTGAGAAAAAGAAAAATAAACATTAGAATAATAAATAAAAGAGATAAAAAGAATATAAAACTAAGGATATATACAAAAAATATGTATATAAATATAAATGAAGGGAAAGCTAAAATGGACACACCCGAAATGTCCTTTGCACTCATCCATTGCATGGTAAAACTACATGTGTGTCTAGCGATGTCTGTGCTTCTTTCAACAAGAAGCATGTTTCCATATACCTATTTTTATAGGTGTATGGAACATTTTCGATTTACTCATGAGCTGTTTATTTTGATGGACCAACTCCTAATATTCACGTAACAGCAGCATGAATCAGCATTTTCTGTTCTATGCAGTTAAACTTTGTGCCACATTTGTATAGAAACCCGACTAATGCTAAGATATGTTAGTACCTGATGAAAAGGACCAGAACTACAAAAACAAGATCCATGTTAAAGAAAAACTACTTTTCTTTTGGTTGCAAGGTACTGAACTTACTTTAGTGGAAGTTAAACTAGCTGTTTTCCACCTTTTAAAAAATAACCGGACTTTTCTATACAGTACAGCTGTTTGTGTAACCCTTGACCTTTCAGTGTGCAGTCCCATGCCTGCATTTACTACTGGAAACAGTGTGTTTGATTTGACATGTGTCAGCTGTTAGTGGTCTGGAGGTGCATGTGAGTGTGGTGGACATTGTGGGGTTGAAGGTCTTGAGCTAATCTACCAAGAAATAAATGTGTGTTCCATGACTGCAAAGCCTCTAGAGTTCATGTTCATGCTGTAGCAGCCGTGTCCTTTTGCAGGGCAACTATTCAAGCACATCCTGGAAATGACCCATCTGCTTGGATTAGGCTCACAAAATAGCTGGAGAACAATAACCTGTGGGGAAGTCTGTTCTTTGGAAGGTTTTTCTTAATTTATGTCGGGAACTCTTGGTGGGACCGACATTGGAAGGGGCCGTGATTCCCATCAGTTTTCTCTCACACACGCTGGATTTGTGAGTCTGACTTGGTTTTCCCACACAACAAGGCCTCCCGATAAACCCCCTGTGTAAAACAACCTTCTCCCTAATGCTCTGACCTATATATGCTTACAGAGCATACTGGGAATGCTGCACTTCTTTCTCACTCTGCTTTTTTAATATATTTTGTTCATAGCATGAATTTCAAACAAACATGAGCAGCATGGAACCTGTAGCGTAGAGACGGCCTCTGTTTGGGAACAGTTTCCTTCCAGCTGGACAGATGTGAGGCCAAGAGTGTTCATCTGTTACTGGCAGTGCGAAACCAAGGGTGCAGATCTCACTGTAACTTCGGGGGGGACCACTAACATGGAATTTTCTCAGGAGCATTTTCTGGAGGGAACATCAATACGTATATCAAATGATTTATTCTCTGAAAGTATGTATTGAGGCATTTGAAACTTTTTATTCTGTTGATGGGTAGAACAAGTCACAAAACATTCACAGACTTTATCTTTGTTTGAACAAAATTACTTTTAAAGCATCAGTCACAGGAATTAAACCTGTACCCACATTTTCTTTTTTTCTTTTATTAAAAATAAGTACAATAACCGTAACCAAATATATATAAAAGTGCATTACAGGGAATGAAAATATGAATAGATATATACGACAAGAATATAATTTATATAGTTATTATTGTTATTTATATAGTCACTTTGCAGTGACCAAGTATAAAGAATAAATAATTTTCAGAAGTTGGAAATGCAATCATTAGCTTGCAACACATAAGAGAGTTAACAAAAAAAAAGGCTAGCGATTGTTCAACAATGATTTGATCAAGGATGCAAAATGGTGTTAAGAGATATAGCTTGAAGGACGTAATGACACTTAACTCTTTAGATCCAAGTTGTTCTTCTTAGTGGAAGTTAGAAACTCAAACTGAAACTAGAAAAGCACTTCCTGAAGAAAGTACATGTGATTGCTGTAAGCATTGATGCTGATTGGCATGATTCTTCTGCCACTGTTGAAAAATGATTAACAAGAATATATTATGAAAACGCATTGTTTTTAATGTACTGTATTGGCTGTACTGGCTATTAAACTTAACATGAGTCCAGGATTTAATGCATTATATAACTAATAACAAGGTATACACTGGACAGATACCATCATATAGACTTCATGCAGCGTTTAACAGTGTGCAACAGTGAGCATTTAGAAATTTGAATGGAGTTTGTACTGCATTGATATACAAATGGTGTATGCAACAGTAAAGAGAAAAAAAGCATGGAATAATTATGATAATAATCATGTAACTCGGCATGACTAGAAACATTGTATTCTTTTCTTATTCTGGCACAGTTTGTGTTGAAGACTAATAAAATGGATTTATTCTTACATAAACATTCTGCCAAGTACAAAGGTGGTGGCAACGACATTCAGTGAAATGGAAATCTTTGGCTTTTGTTGCAGCAGAGTGAAGTAAAGCAGAATCAAAGTTGTTCTGAAACACCCCAAATGGACTGGTTTTTCCACCAGAGGAGAATGATGAGGTCATGGGAGTGGCATGATGCGATAAGGAGTGAACAGAGGCTAAGAGGACTAAAAAGTCACATTTGATAATTAAATGATCTTGTGCTGGAGAAGTTGAGGATCAAGAGGATGAAAATAGTGTTAGCCTTTTGGAACTTTTGAGAATATAAGCAGATACAGAGTTATCAGTGCTTTCTGTTTGGGTTCACCAGTGCCCCTGAAAGATTCTCTTCTTTTCACCATGGCCAATCCTAATGTTATAGGCTGCAAAATAATTGTGCCAGAGTTTAGTTTTTGGTTAAACAGCAGTGTATTGCAGCCCATATCTTTCCACTCAACACATCTTGAAAGAGGCCACAGCTCTCAGCATCACCCTGCGGCAGCCTTGTTACTAATGCTCATTAATGAACTGCTGTGACATCTGGTTTAACTTCCTGAAAAGAGTCCCTCAAATTCATTTTAGTGCTCTTAGCTCTTTTAGAAGCCAGATAAGGTTTTAAAGATCACTACCTGTACAGTTATTTTACAGTATATGAAAGAAACTAGTGTATGAACATTTTTGGATGTTCTAATCTAGTGTCGTAAACCTGCAGCAACTGATTTTTGGTCACCTGGGTGCAGTTGAAATAAGCTGTGAACACAGTATTGGCATATTTTCACCTCTTAAGTTGTTACAGCTAACATGCTAGCAGTTGCCTTTTTACACATCCAGCAGATAGGAAGCAACACTATTATTCACTTAGAGTGGTGTATTTTGCCACCTGATGAACGTAATATATTTAATCTCTTGTACCTCAGTTTTTTGTCACTACCAATGCAGGTAGTGTACAGTGGGTTTTTCATTGAGCTTTTTCATAGAAAACAGCTGCCTGATGTGGCAGAAAACAATTCTGCGAGATCTGAGAGTGAACCAAAACAGGAAAGTTGTCAGTTCAACCAAAACTATGAACTGAAAGACGCTAAAAGGCTCCTTGGAGCTGAGAAGAACTGCAGAGTTTGGTGACGATTCTCTGGGTTTCTCACAATCACCGTGCACTTTATATATAGTAATTTGATCACTTGTGATTATAAAAAATAGCAGCTTTGAAATGAGTGCAAGGATAGATTAAACTTAAATGTGATCTTTCAAATAAAGAATTACCACATTTGAAATAAACTACAAACAATACAGTGTATACAAATGTGCAAAATGCACATAATGCGTACACACTGTAGAAAATCAAATTTTATTGCAGAACAATTGGCACCTAATTTGTGGTTTCCCCAGCTTTTAGTTGTCTAATCAGATGATAACAATGTGTTACATTTGTAACAAGCTGACACCATATTTAAAAGCACACCTTCAGTTCCTTTTTGCTTGCCAGTTAACAGCTGAGCCTCTACATAAGCTAAACCCTCTCTTAATTCTCAGCCTGTTTTTGAATGTCTTGGCCTGCTCTCCTGTCTGGTAAACACACAGGTTCCTGGTTGTGTTTCCCTCTATTTATGTTCTCATGTCTATCTGTGGGCCTCCAAGAGTTGGTTGGCTTAGACAGAGCTCAGTAGCTGTCTGGAAATGTTATTGGTATATATAATATGTTTGAACAGAGGAAGTGCCAAGGAGAAAGTTTCTCTTCCAAATGAAAGACTTGGGCTGATTGAATTATTTGTATTTTATCTTTACTAGAGGACGTGTAGAAGGCAGGAGTGGATATCTAGTCACAATATTTTAAATAGCAAGTGCAGAAAATGCATAAAAATGTGCCCCCTACACGGGACCAATGCATAGTTAAAGAAACCTTCTTAAAACTGACACATATCTTGAGCCTGCAGAAGAAGCAGTTGGTAAATAAAGTGACATTATTAAGAGTCAGAAACAGAAGCACAGATGATGCAAAAGACAATTAGAAACAGGTCTGTCAGAATGATGAACAAATTAGTCAAACACATATTTTCTGTTTCCTGTATGTTTAGGATGTTGAACTCAATTGATACAGAAAAAAGAAAAAGTGTTGATTAATTGATGCCCAGTCCAAGTCAGAGTTGGCATTCATTCAGTCTGTGCTGGAGTGTTAACACTACAACAAACTGGCCGGACTCCAGATGGTAAATTTGTGAGGTAGTTCAGTTCAAGTACAAACATATGTTAAGTGCTGTTTGAATGAGAAACATCATATTCTAAACAAGCACAGGGACATAACACATTCAGTTAAAAATGTAAATGACTCTTTGTTTAAATAGAGGAAGCACATGTAGCCGCTGGATGCACTTGCTTTTGTTGATCTAAGAGCTTTGGATGTCAAGTTCAACCTTTTTCCAAGTCATCAGTCTGACATACAAGTGCTGAGGCATTTTAATTTTTGAGGTTATTTACTTGAGGTTTTAGTTCCCCAAAAGTACAAGACTTAATGTCTTGAACTTAAAAAAGCAAAACGGCTATAGTCAAAAAACTAGTAACTTACTTAAATTACCTACCTAAATTGTCTATTTCACCCATCTTTGAGCTTTTTGTTATGCAATTGTTGGCAAAAATGGCATGAAATGTTTTCAGTTTTTGTTTTGGAAGTTACATTTTTATTTCATTATTGTCCTGTGTTAATTAAATCATTGTCATTTCAGGCTGATTCTCCCACATCATGCAGATTCTTCTGAGAACAAGAAAAAGCATCTGCACTGAACCAGACCTGTCAATATTCCCATTTTCTTCTGCCATCTCCCCGCGCCCTCCTGTTTTGTTGTTTCTCCGAGGGAACTCACATAATTTCCATGGCGCTCAAACTTTATTATCAATAATCGTCATTCACAGATCCATAAGTAAATAATTAAACAAATACAGTACAATTGAATAAACTTTGACCTACTGTCTGCATCATATATTGATCTATATATCCTGATAATAAAGATCATTTTAAAATCTTTCAGCAACTCACAAAAGTGGCCATTTCCTGTCAATTAAATAAGGAGCAGATAAAACATCACAAAACCAACGTTGGCAGAAATATTTGTTGGCATACTGTTGGACAGAACAGTTCTTTGGGTAGTTGCAGAGTTCTGTGACATTAGTGGACAGGACCAAACCATTATCTTGAGTGTGTTTGATATCACATAGTCAGTAGATTCTGCGTACTGCATACTAATGTAACGATGAAGTATGCCACTACCAGCAGACTCTTCACACTGAAGTACTCAAGCAATGCGTCTTTGCCACATGACTGTATTGATCACACTATCGGTCCCAGCTATTGATTATCACAAATGTTCAACATAATCTCTTCCACTAAATGTAACATTTAAGGCAAATTCATTTCTATATTGGAGATCCTCCCTGCTTACAGACCTGCTGGACAGAAATCTGACGTGTCTTCTTACTGACTGCATGAGATTGCAAACATGGCTGATCACATTTAACTTTCTATATGTGCTTGTGCAGCTCTTTCACAAAACACAGATAGGCCTAAGTAAAATTATATATTATTTTTTATTAATAAAGTCCATCAAAGGGGAATTTAAAAAAGCAAGGTAGCACATATATACACACTACACTTTTTAAAGGTAATCCTAGTCTATAAGAATTAGGAGCCAAGATTTGGATCCACAATTAGTTCCTTGAACAACTAAACTAAAAATAATTTAAAAACCATGAAGGGGGCATAAGGGTGAATGGCAAGGTGGGATGAATATTATTGTGAAAGCCATAAAGTCAGATTTGGTGTCTTACTCTGCAATTCATGTCCAGCTATTCGGATTAATGTGTATGTAGATGTGGGTGTCATCAACGTAGTGGTGGCAAGTTGATATAATGGCTGTGCAGTCTTGAAACATGAGGTCTGATTGTGATATACTCTTCTGAAAAACAGCCATTTCACTAGTAGACCTCTGTGACGGTGGCAGACATGGTTGCTAGGAGATTTCTAATGCAACAGCAAATCTATGACGCAAGAGATAACCTTGTTAGATGACTGGACTACAACACTAGTGTGTGACTCAGCTGGTTAAACAGAGCTGCTGTCTGCAGTCCCCACTGAGTTAGAGGAGACCGCAGACAAAGAGTCAAATGGTTGTTCTGTTCCGCCTGGCTGGTCAGTGAACGCACTGATGTCAAAAAAAGGATTGAATTATGCATGAATTAACTGTTAAAGTAATTAGGATAAACTAGCTAAAATAGCTAAATGAAGAAACAGTTGAAATATCCATTCATTATCTGTATCCACTTATCCTTTGAGGGGAGCTTTAGCCGATCTCAGCTGAAATAGTTAACTAGTTAAATGTAATGGATAAATGGCAACAAGCTAATAGTGGATGCACTGCAATAGCCAAAAGTTATGGAAAAAGGGTTGAAAGCAAAAAGTAATGGATTTCTTTGAAAGGTCCAACTTCTGACACCAAAGTGGTAGTAATAGGAATGCAAACGTTGCCAAATTAACCTAAACATTAACAGTTTAACTGTATGAAAATGTTTTGTAACAATCCAAGTTTTGAATTTTATATCAGTTCAAATGAGCACTTTCGGGAAAATGACGGGTGGTGTTGATGAAGGGTTATTTGAGCTCATCTGGCAGGGTTGTGGGGGTACATCAGGCATTAGAGGTTGGGAATCACTGACATAAAATATTGTAACTGTTCTCTTTTTTTTCACACAAAGTTTGTTTTAATGCTTTAATACAAAATGCATATTGAATAGGCCTGAATCTGAATTGATTCTGTAATAATGTGAAACTTCCATGTTGTCCCTGATGACTCTTATGTTCAAGTGTTTCCAGAAATGTTGCGAAATCAAATTCTGACATCACCTTTAAAATGATGGGGACATGACAGTTTATGATTAAGTGTGTATTAACGTCATGACCAGACAGTCATACAGTAGCTCATGGTTACTATGGGAATACTTGTCATGATATCATTGCGGAATCTCCATCAGTGTAGCGATGTAGTGATGACTACAAAGAGCTGGATCTGCAGCATGACTCTCAGGTCTCTGATATATTCATCAAATATTGCCATGCCACCATATTGCCACCTGTATTTGGGCCAGATTTCTAGAATAATGTTGAAATATTTTAATATTAAAGTTGTAATATTACAAGAAAAAAGCTGGAATATAGTCGAGAGTTTGTTAAAAAGTGTTAGAATTTATTAATAGTATTTAATATAATAAATAGTTGTAATATTTTATTACTCCATTGTTGTAAACAGTGTGGTCTGTCAGCTTTTATGTGCCAAGTGAGGGAATTTTAGGCTTCACCAGTAAGCAGCAGATATTAAGATCAAATTAAAAATAACATGAACATGTTTTGAATCAGCAGCTGGAGGACTTGGCTTCCTCCAGAGAGCTGAGCCCAAGAGTGCAGACATGTTCATAGGAAAATAAGTAAGGCTCAATGGGCTTTATGACTCTGGAAATGATATGGAAGGCAGCCAGAATCTGCCTGTCGTATATTCTGCTGTGCATTACGTAATCGCTGTGGGCTCTGGCACCATTTGCACTCTGAATAAGATAAAGTTTAGTGATTGGCTGTTTGCTGCTCTTTAGGGGAAGTTAACAAAACATACATTTGACAAATCAACCACCAAGTCCGCATCCTTAAAGCCCCTTCTAATGTAAAATCATCATCTCATGTATCTTTTGTTCATTGTCCACACAAATGTGCATCTTGGACTTTTGGAGACACTCTCAAACGGATGGAGGTGCCTGCTACAGATGGTGCTCTGCTGTGATGGGCATCTGTGGAAGAGCCAAGTGACCGGGGCCCCAGAAGTAACAGGGCTGTACACACATCAAAGGAAAGTCCAAAATAGTAACTTTAAACTACCGTATGGACTGTTTGGAAATGCTAAAACGTGCACAGTCAATCGAATCTAAGCATAACATAACAAATGTCAATTAGTTCTTAAAGCAACCTTTTTTATGGCAATATTACGAGTTTTATTCCAAAAAATATTATGACTTTTTCTCGTAATATTCTGACAAATCTCAGATTTCTACTATACTCTGTTTTAGCCTCCTGACTTGAAGGTTTATGTATGATACCCTGAGAAAAACTGAAATGTTGCTATGGAAATGTAGAACATCAAAGCAACAACAGTGCTTCCTCTCCAGGGTTTAACGGTTGTCCACATCACGTTTGGGTATTTATGTGGCTACAGATGTCTTGGACAGTGAGTAGTATTTGAGTTGGCAGCCTCTTTACGATAACAGTGTGAGAGGAGAAAGTCCCCCGTGATGAAACGTTCCTGTCAGGCCTTTGGCATCACGACTGACCTGCTGCTTCGGTCTGGCCCGGATCACCGTGTGTCACGCTAGTTTCGTCTCCCGGTGGAGAGAGTGAGGAGTAGACTGAGCGTGAGTAGGTGGAGTGTGAGCGTCTGTGTGAATGTGCATTTCATGCTTCAGATATGATGTATTATAAGGAATAGCAGTGAGTTACTTGTACTTGTGTCAGACTGAGGATTTGACGTCAACAACTACATCATGACTTTTTGGGCCACACTTCACAGGAAAAAACGTCACTCCCAGAAAAGGACATTTTCTCAAGTACTGTGCTTACTGTCTAGTAAGTAAATGATTAATTTCCCACTCCAGATGTAATGAAGACAAAAATGATTGCCACAAGGGATTCTGTTGACCTTGCTATCAAGAAAGTTAATATAAAATATTCCATTTTGGAAAAAAAACTCCTGGGAAACCATTCTACTGGCAGCAAGCATGAGACAGTTCAATTTAGTGTCATTGAGTCAGATAAAGTTTGACTTTATTTCTGTAGCCCCTCGTCACTAAAAGTGTGTGTCAAAAAACGTTCGAAAAACTCGATTTAAGTATTAACAAATCAATCAGACCACAGCTGAATGTGCAATAGCAGGTGTAGATAATTTTACAATAATATGAACAATCATGAAAAGATCAACAATGTTCTGTAGACATGACAGAAGCATGGTAAGGGGGAAAAACACAAACATTTTGGTTGAGGTTGATGAAGTGCAACATGCAGTAAAAAGGAAACATCAAACTCATTTATTGCTATGGGATAACTCCAATTTTTTACTACTTGGGTCCTTTTTTCATAGATTTGGACAACACTTCTGTCGGTTATGATAACATTATACTTAAGTGCTGAGATCTGGAAACATGGCAACATATCCAAGAAAGTCTACCAGCAGTCAGATGATCAGCCAGGCTGTACACAGCCCTGCTGTGTTGCCAGACTACTTATACACCTTCACTCAAAGGTAAAACTGAAAGTGAGCACACCCAAAATGATCAATAATCCCTCACTGCACAAGAAATCTGTGTGCACCAGGGGTGTAAATATAGACAGTGCTAGTAGATTGCACCGGGGCCGTGATATAGAGGGGCCCATAGAAGGTGGAAACCAGCAAAACAACGCATGATTACAACAAAGAACTCATTGAATTACAGGGTGCTGCCATTTGTTATATGTACCCTCATAAGCACAAACTCATCTCTATCATGGTTTTCTTGTAAAATAGTCAGTAGCAATCTATAATTAGCTGCACTAAAAGTAAAAGCACATTTATTTTCATTCATTTTTAATAAAATTGAATTTGAATGTTGGAGATAATGCTTCACCCAGTTGGATCTCACCATTAAAAAGAAGAAGAAGGAGAAGTGGTCGTCATTCCTGGTAAGTGCACAAATGGGGTGTTTTGAGACAACACTACTACCACTCAAAATGTGTGCACTACACCCATGCAAGAAGTATGTAGTGTCCACAGTGTGCTTTATAGGGTTTGTTTAAAACTTATATTGCACTCAGGTTTTCTGCCCTGCCATCTAGAGTTCAGTGTTATTATACCAAATAAGAATATTAATAATATTATTATATTGTGTGGTTACACATAGATAATAAAGAATGTCATTAATGTAATGCAACATTGTTAGAAGTATAATGTTCTCTCTTAACACGTATGTCATCACTCTCAGTGTTCTTTCTATTTCTTTGGCATGTTACGCAAACCGCCATTATTGTTCCACCTTGTCAGCTGTTGGCTTTCCTGAGTGGCCTTGAGCCTTTATCCGAAATGTGTGTGCCGGCTTTTGTTAAACAAAAAGTGACAATAATTTTTCGATGCTTGTTAGTCAACATATTCAAGGCCTTGGGAAATTGCCCCTTCCCCAGTGAGGTACCTAATTCTCACAGTCTTACTACGACACAGTACTTGGATATGGTTTTTATTAGCTGATGATTTGAGAGGAAAATGTGTCTTCGTCTGCACATCCCCTTTGGCAACAATGTTGTTTGTGTCACCAGAGGTCATTTAATAGCTGTGGCAATGATATTATAACATAATAGACCACTAATATGCCAGATCATAAAGCTACGACAGTAGCTTGCTGCAGTGCCAGTTGTGTTCTGTTCCATGTATGGATGTTTCTCCTGTGGTAGTGGGGTGATTTAGATCTTCCTACAATCAGTCAGCCACTGGGTGTTTTTTCTTTTTGGAGACCACAAGCACTCCAAAATGCATTTACGAGGCATACCACAAAAAAAGTCCTCATTGCAAATAAAAAGAAATCTCACAGTGAAATGTCTTAGTGGAATAATGAGCAGTGAGAGCAGATTATTTAAACTCAAACCCTCGTAACACAGGGTTCGGTTAATAGGCATGACGAGTCTTCATATAAAACCTTCCAGAACACCGCAGCTTTGGAAAGGTCTGCTCGGTCCCTGAACTGATTCAGCCAGAGACCAGCCAGAGGGCCAATTTATCAAATGATTTCAAAGTTTTCTTTAAAGCCACATCCCAGGAGCACAAGGAAGCCTGGATTTAAGGATAAATGGAATCGCTTTCCCTTCCTTTATCATTTCTTCAAGCAGCCACGTAACTTAGTGGAACGCTCATATAAGGTTGCATATATAATATGAGAATGTGGCATGTACTGTATATCTTAACCCATGCTTAATCCATCTTCTTGGCAAAGTGTACCTACCATGGTTTGAACAAAAAAAGGTTGCTTTATTCAGTCAAATTGACCTGATTAATTACAATTTGTGAAGTCGCTTTCATGTGTCAAGTCAAAGCTGCATTAACAGTTAACACTTTTAGTTAAAGTACCACCTCTTGAACCTGCAGTAACTGATTTTATTGGCCACTTGAGGTCAGTGGAAACAAGGTTATAAAAAAACACAATACTGACATATCGCTACCTTATATATTGACATTTACATGCACGGAGGCCGACAAATAACTTGCGATGACACTCACGGCATGATGACAACAGCATGAAGCACAGGAACGTTTTGCTAACTGGTCTATTCAAAGCAGCAGCAGTGAAGTGCAGGATGTCAAAGGTTCATGTAAACAACTTCACCCAAATAAGACTTTGACTGGAGTGTGGCCAGCAGCCGGTCACTGCCTGCATGTGAAGGTAGTCCTGATGGTAGTATGGATTAAATGTAGCTGGACTTTAATAACTTTCCAATAAAACTTTTTGATGGTAATGATCAATGGGATTCCTAAGTCGTGAACATTCAGCGCTAGCGTGAAAGCAGCAGCCGTGGTCTGTGCTATCACTCGCACATGATGTCTGGAGAAAAACAAAGGAAAAATTAAAACAGAAGGTCCATGGCACTGCTGTAAACACCCTTTTGAAATTCCAGTCGGTCCTCCTCATCCTCTCCTAATTCTTTCAATTTTCAGCAGGATGTGTTGTTCTCTTTTCCTCTGGGTGACTTGACCACATTCAAAACATGTGGGGAATCAGCCTCAGTATTCATGGTTCTTGGGTGTGGGCCGACATTATGAGGCCTGACCAAACAAATCGAATCACAGGAGGATTTTTAGCAACAGCACAAGAACGGTGCCAAAAGCCTCGCTGACTTATAGTCCACTTTATGTAACTCCACCCAGAGGACAGTTTTTACCTTCAGTTGCCTTGGACATTTTAAATGCTTATATACAATCTGGCCTTGTAAAACACCACCACCACATGGTTTACATTGCTGGACTCCAGCACTAATGTGCTGCGTAGTTCAGGCAGAGTGGGGGAGCGTGCATAGCTTGGAATCCATTGTCTGCTGGAGTTTTGTTGATGATGTTTTCTACTCACTTTTGAAATACCTACCGCTGAGTAGTGAGTTCAGATGTGTTCACATGTTTAATGACATGAGGAAATGCTTGTAAAATGTGTGTAATTGAATAAGCCAGTTAGGAAAACAAAACCTTATTAAACTAACCATGTCTAATCTCCCTCGCTACCGGTCTCCACCCCTGGCCGGGGTCATCAGAATTATGACATAATTGACTTAATTATGCAGTGATAATTAATCTTCAGCCACAGCCTGTAATCGCTGTGAGCGTTCCTTCACTTTGGCTCTGCCTCCATGAACAGAAATGATTTTCAGGAACTCGTCTCCCTCCCTGTTTCACCAGAATCATAATTATGACGTTAAGTTCTGTGAGGAGCTCTCTCAATTGTTTGTTCACAGTAAACATCCACATGCGTGTGCAGGACCATTAAAGCGTCCCTTGAGGCTTTTGCAAAGTCAATATGTTGCTCTTGTGGAAAATGCAAATACTATAGGGGGTCACTTTCACTGCCCAAGAAAATAAACTGTAGTATCCTTAACCCTTTTTGTTATTACTGTAATACAGAGGAACACCATACTTCACTTTTTATTTTGAAACTTACATGCTTAAATTCCAGGATTCCATTGATAACTCTTATCCAACCCTAAGTGAATTGGCATAATACATTGTTGCTCCATGCCCTCCAGAACAAACCACACCAGTCCTCATCAACAGGACAACAACAACATAATTTGTCTGTGCCTTCCAAACCTGGTACAAATCACCTTTGAAAAGAAATATTTTTTAACAGTTTTCAACAATCCCGCATAGCGTTGGTAAGGTACCATTATGTATGTTTCTAATTCACATTTTAAAATCTCCCGCTTCCTCACACGTCAGGATTGAAACAACAACACGTCACACACGCACACACACACACACACACACACACACACACACACACACACACACACACACTGGCTCACCCCCTGCTGTGTTGTTAATAGATAATCTTCAAGCTGTTCTCTTTAATAGGGTCTGCTCAGACTGTGGGAAGATCCTCCTCTAAAAAGTCAAACACAGTGAGAATCCCCATGCATGTTGTCCTGAAAAGGCATTTTGAAAGTCTTGGAAAATATATTCAATTTTTCAGATCACTGTAAAGATCACATATCAATAAAATGTCTGTAAATCCATCCATAACAACACAGTTTTCAACATTTAACGTGTCACAGCAGCTCGACTTGAAGACAAATCTTTAATAACTTTTAAACTCGGAAAGATGCATGTGACTGCATGTGTGCTAATAATGTCTGGAGGATTTTCATAGTTATATTTTAAGACACTGTCCGTTGGCTAGAGAGAGGCGTCTGTTTATTCCAACTGAAAGAAACTGCAAGAGTTTTTTATGCCTGCCAGTGTGTTGAGTTTCTTTATTGTGCTTATAGGCAATGACAGTTTTATAGACGTCTGGGGAAATTGATGTTTTGTCTCCAAATAAAAGATTATCCACTACAAAAGTGAAGGTAATAGAGGATTTAATGTTGTATCTGTAGTGATGTAGTGGGTTGGTGTGGTTTCATATTTTGTGTCTTGGAACCATTTCTCCTTTGGGTTGTAAATGATTCTGTTTTTATAATTTTGATTTCAAAGTGCTGGACGAAAACAAAAAGATTCATGATGTTTTACAAATGATTGCAGTTTTGCCAGAGAGGCTTTTGTTGTATGAAGAGAACAGATCTGGATCCTGCCTGATTAACATCACCTTCTCATAACTTAGCTGTTGAAATGCTTAAAATGTTAGTTAACAAAGTCAGTGGGGACAATCACAAGTTTAAGTCCAGCTGTGAGGATGTATTTATTTAACTGCACATACAGTTAAACTTCTTATATAACCGCTCACAATGTCTTTGTGAGACTACTTTCTGGGTTCTTTATTTACTGCCCCTCACCTGCAGTGAATGGAAAGGCTTATATTAGGGGAATACAAGACTTCATTTCTAATTTCTTATTAAATGTACATCTTATCTTATTTCAGTAAGATGCCTCCATGTTTTTCTGTTCTGTTCCTGTTAACATTTTCTGTTGATGTTGTTTCTAATTTATGTTTCCACAGCACAAATCCAGTCAGTGCAATAATCCTGGTGTTCTCGCCTCTCTGCTGCTATGAGTTTAATGGAATTTATTTGATGATTAAAGGTACAGAATAACTGTGCACAGCAGCAGATACAATCATCAAGGATTCAAACACAGTGAAGCCTAAAAGGCTTACTTCCATTATGGTCCTCCAACATACAACAATTAGTGCTGTGTCATTATACTGCTTTGTCATTTACTATTTGAACTATTTCTGGCTATTATTTAAGACTTGGCCATTATTTTGAAAACGTAGCATATTTATTCTACACATTCAGGAAGAGGAACATTTGAAGTATTCTCTAACTGTCGGCAGCCAGCTCTTTCCATGTTCTCACATCCACCTGAAAATATATATTCTACTTTAACAATCCTGTTTCTCAAACAGCGGGTTACCAGCTCCAGACAGAATCAGATGGAGCGACTCTGCAGCAAAATGAACCGACGTGTTCAATAGCTTCTGTAAAAATGGACTCTCTGCATTGTTCTCTGTCTTGTTCATGGCTGCAGGAGACACTAATGATTGTTAACAGATGTACAAGAGGTAACGTATTTACAGGAAAACAAATCAGTCATTTTGTAACTATATCTACAATCCAGTCCCCATCTTAAAGACTACATCACAGATTGCTTGACAGCGGACACTATGGTAACTGTGACAAAAAAAAAGCAACCACATTTGCCCACTTGTTTTCTCAAGTGTTGGTCTCGATTGTTTAAGAACTCCCCCAACCCACCACCACTTCCAAACACTTCCTGGTTTCTCCTCCATCGCCATCAATTTCACTCCATTTCTTTTCAAACATTCCTCCCCTCTGTGACCCACAGCACTGGGGTACAGTTCAACATCTCTCTGCCTAACAGCTGTCGGTCCAACATTTGTTGCTTTAGCATATGGGAATCAGCGAAAGCTCTCTTGACACTGCGCCCGTAGCCCTTGCTATGATCCAAAAGGACTGAAACCAGATGTGGAGCTTCCGTTATGCAGTGTCCTATCTCAACATTGTGCCCTTTGGCTGTGCCAACAAACACAAGAATTAAGACCCTGAAGCTTGATTTGTTGCTGATGACAAAAATGAGTAATGTTTAAGGAAAATCTAAGCACCCTAATTCACATACTCTGATAAAAACCCACTTTTTCGTGTGTGACTCGACTTTCCACAGCTGAGTATCAACTGTGTTTTCGACCAGAATAACCTTTGCTAGGCCTAATTGGCAGGGTGGATCCAAAACATGCTTATTGAATTTGGCTGTTAAATGTGGAAGGAAAAAAGCTGTGGTCTGTCTGTTAGACTCAGTATGATCAAATTCTGCTCAAATGGAAGAGAGTCATGAGTGTGTTTGGATGATGTTTTACCCGCATATCACACAATGGCTGGGCTTTACAACTGCAGATGTTTCTCATGTCTGTGGAAAAAACACTCCCACATGAATAATTACCACTGTAGCTTGAGATACTCAGATAGTTACATGAAACACCACAACAATCTATGTATGTATGCACTGGTGGAATGGAAACAAAAGATACTCAAAGTGGAGCAGGGAAAAGGATTCTGGGCGAATTTAGTCCCATAGTTCCAGATACAAGTGCTTTACTTTAAATTACATTATATCAATATTATATATTATATATATATCAATATATATATTCATTTTGATAGCTTTTGTTTTTACATTTGTAAACGGGAGTAAAAGTGAAGGATTTTAACTTTTATTTTTTACTTAAGTCCAAAATTTTACTTTTAGCAGTTTGATAAATAAAGGTCTCCAAAACTAATTCCACCAAAATTCTTATCTCACACACACACACACACACACACACACACACACACACACACACACACACACACATATATATATATATATATACATATATCATTTGAGGCATTTGAGGCAAAGCTAAATGTTTTGCCTCCTCAGCTGATACCCCCTTGTACAGATTTAGCAAGGATTTTCACAGAATATTCTTGACCCTGGTAGAAATAGTCGGGTTGAATAAAATATCAGTTGCTTTTGACACAAACGGGCTTGGAATTCACCCTAAATCCACAGTTGTTTGGTTTCACAATTCAAGAGTTAGGGATCAGAAGAATCTCTGGAGCAGGATGTTTGAGGTCTTTTGTGTTGTTGTTACGAAAAGTAAGCTAAGGAAGGTTTTTTCTGCTCTAAAGGAGAGGATATTATTGAAATGAAAAAAAGCAAATTACATCAGTGATGACAGACTTAAGTGGAAACAACTGACCTACAACTCACATTTCTGTCTGATAAGAGAAACGATCCCCACAGACACACCACCGAGTCCCCCACTGATCCCTGCACACACACACACACACACACACACACACACACACACACACACACACATAGGAAAAGATCCAATCAAATAACCACGAGCGCGCACACACACACTATGCACAAATATACACACACATTCTCTCATTTACTGGCATGAAAGACAAGCTGAGGTGTCAGACGTCAGGCATTCTCGCATGACTAGCGCCCTCATCTGCTTTCACTTACTTCTCAGCGTGCACGTGTCATGACCCTGGCACAGAGCACCTCTGGCTCGGGAACTTGTTGCGTTGCTCGGTGTGGATGTTTCCGAGTCTGATCTTCTTTTGCTTTCTTCTATATTTTAACAGCCTCTATCACGCCTTTTTTCCATTTATCCACCCTAAAACACATTGCAGCTGTTAATGAAATGCTTCACAGTCTTGGTAACTGATGTACCACCACATACTTGGTGACATAAAACAGTTAAAGAGGTACTTACGAGAAAGAAAGAAAACATAATAGTCAAAGTCGAAACAGCAGAGCCCGAAAATATCCTGACTTTCAGTCCTTACTATGTGTTGAGCTCTGTCAGTTAACTGTGGGCTACAACTTGAGCCCCTTTCTTTAGTCTATATTTGTTTACATTTTGGCACCATTGAAAGTATGCCAAATTAGCTCTTAGCTATTCCAACTATCACTGGATTACTTTGATACTGAAGAAAACCTAAAAACATGATACTACAATGAGCAGCTTTCTGTTGTTTTCAGAATGCCAGCATGTATCTGTCCCTTTCACCTCATGCAGTACATTTGCCTCCCTCTGTGCCCCCCTGTAAATCCCTGCACACCTCACATCTGCTCTGGATACTACACTTCCCACTTTGCACCTCGATGGGGTTGTTCATTGGACTCCGCCTCCCTGGTAAACACCCACATCTTTCAAACTCCATGGTCCCACTTTTTAACACACACACAAACACACACACTCAATGGTGAGGAGATCAGACTTTAAGCTGTAATGTGTCAGTGGTTTTGTCGGTCCAAAATTTGCCAGGCCTGAGCTGACTCACTTTCTTACCACTGGAGTTACACCTTTTTCCACATCTTATTTTGGGGGAAACAAACATATTACAGTCCATTTTTGAAATTCAGTTCAGGGCATATGCACATGTTTCTTCTTATGAAGACACGCTAGACAAGCTCTTTATGAGTAGCGCTCTTTGTGAGGAGTAAACTGATCGTCATGTGTAAAATTGTTGGAATTTTTCTTTAAACAGCATCCAAGGGTGGAGTTTTCCTTCAAACGTTAGTACCTGCTTTATCTTAAAGGTGTCCTGTGAAGTTTTTGACCACTAGTTGTGCTATGAAGCAATACTTTAATGAGCGGGTGTCTCATGCACGAGCACATGAGAGATGCAGTAGTCACTCCTGCCAATGGCTTCACGCTGTTCCATCGATTAATAGTTGATTACGGTTGAAATGCCAAAAAATACAGTATGTGCTAGCAGAGGGCAGAGACGAAGAGATGCAGCTAGGAAGTGTGAATTTTAGGGATGTATGTAGCTTGTGTGACCTGAGGTGCAAACTGTTTTATCCTCGTGGTTTCGTGTGTCTATGTGTTTTATGTGCATCATTTGCTTTTGAGCTTGGAAACTACGTTTCTAAGTTACTAAGAAAGTCTTTTGATGCACTAAAAGAGAGGATATTATTAGAATGAAAAGGAATTTATTTCAGCGTTGACAGACTTAACTGGAAACAACTCACATTTCTGTCTGATAAGAAGAAACACACCATTAACTCCCTCCACAATCCCTGCATTCATACCCACACACCCACACACACATTCTATTACTACTAGATAATGCAAAGGCTGAATTATTGTAAAAATTTCAAAATATAAAAAATAAATGGCTTTGCAAATGTTTCATGAGGAAGGAAACACACAGGACATGTTAGCTTGGCCTTAAAACAGACATTTAAAAGTGTGCTGAGCCAAAAAATATTCTAATTTGGTCCTTGTGAGTGTAAAAACATAAGAACATACACTCTGTCTGTTTGATCGCCACACAGGTACATGACGTTAGCAGTTAGTTCACAGTTTTAGTCTGAGATGAACCAGCTGCTTTTAACCCTGGCAGAGCTTCACTGTTGTGGCACTGAGCGCAATGAAGTCATCTGTTTTATCACGCAAGGGATGTTTCAGCCAGTGGACTGGTCAAGAACATGTTCCAGCAGTGCTGCTCTTCATTTCATGCTTTTTTCATGCAGTTACTACTTTGAAGAAATCCTCTTAAACATCAGAAACAACTGCTGACAATTACAACAACCATAAATAATTGACAAATGTGGAAAGTTATTTTTAAAGTGATAAAAGTGATCCTCTTAAAATCCAATATAAGTCATATTTTGTAACAGTCAGAAGGCAAATTATCTGAAGAAAACCACATTTTCTTGAATTAGTGTTTTAAAAAGTTTCTATTGATGTTGTGATTCTTTAAAAGCATTATTATAAAGTTGTTTTGGCCACTTGGAAGCAGTGCAACCAGCTGTAAATGCATCATCAATGCCTTGCTACCTGGCACCAAGGAGCTTTTTTCGCTGAGACCAGCTGCCTGTTTCATCTGGAAGCGAAGGCGATATTACAGTCCAGAGACTGAACCAAAACCAAAAGGTTTAAGGACTGTAAACCCAAAACAATGTGCTGAAAGTGACACTTGACCCATTCTAAATACAAAAATATTGATTAGTGCAGCTTTAAAGCAGTAACTAGATATGTTCTACAATTATTCTTTAGTAAAACAACATCTGCAATGCCTACACTTGTAGGTTTAAACAGAAAAGCATCGCACACTCTGAATAATATTTTTATTGGCTCTGGTTTCAGCATAGATTCTTCCTCATGGGCTTCAGCGCTTTCCTGAGTGTGTAATTTGCTGTAACAGTGAATCTGTTTCTGATGTCAGAGGGAGGTACAGCCACGGTTAAAGCAGGGAAACTCTAATGTAAACCTGAGTGTCCCTGGACAATCCTGGCAGATTAATTTTGAACTCTCTTTATGGAAACAATCTGTAAATTACCATGCACTGAAAACAGCATTTCATCTCTGTCATGTGTATTGAGTCAACTAGTAAATCTGAACTCGGCCTTGTTTCAGCATTTAGGAATGTGTCCAACTCGTTTTTCACAATGGGCTGAAAAACATGACGGCTGAGATTGTTTGGAGTTGTTGCAGCTGGCTCTATCCCACTAAAATATCTACATTCCATAATGTAAGAATTGTGGTAAAAATGGACAAGAGCCAACCCTCGGGGACACTGGCTGTCTGGTATGCTTTCTGTCTTGACACCGCCTTTGGACCATTAACTCTATTGCAAAGTTACATGGTTAGATGCTTAAAAATGTATCCCATCTGTTTGAATTATACAGCCTAATAACATTTTCTGCACTCTTAACAAAACCACGAAGGCCTTCACAGCATACTGGTCAATGTTTAATGATGTTGATGTGTACATTTTGAGTTTTTTTCTTCTAACTCTCTCTGACTGTCAAAATAAATAATATTTCAGTTTTATTGTCATTAATGATTGTTGGATCAGCAATTATGCTGCTTTATATATATTATTTCAAACATGTTTGGTTATCTTTAGTAATGTCTGCTGCTTTGTATGTTTGTTAGTGTTCTTGTCTTTGTCTGCATTTTAGCTATTGTTAAATGGACCACATGACAAAAATGAATCCATAGCTTCTTCCTGGATGATCATGGATTTGCTTGATGCTGGGTTTTACAGTCATCTGCCACATTTGGTGCATACTTCAGTACTGAGTGCAAATGCTGTTGACCTCAACTGTATAAACGAAACATATGAATGTATCATGACAAAAACTTTTTTTATAATCTTTGTAATGCCTGTAAATGTTGTGTAACAGAATATAAATGACTGCTTTTCACTGGCAAGAGAGAAGCAAGAAAAACTGCTCACTGACATTGTTGTTCCATTCAAATGGAAAATGTAGAAAACAGCAGCATATGTTGCTCCTGGAGCAGAAACTCATGATGTCTTAACTGAAAATTCTGTAATGACTATAAAATTATGAAATAGCTTAAAATGTATTCAAATGTAAAATGCCTAGTGTCTTCTAGTGTATGGTCATGTCTTGAGATTGTTTGTTATGTCCGACCAAAAGTTAAAAACCCAAGAAATTTTAATTTACAGTGATATAACAGAGAGAAAGAGCAAATCCCACATCCGAGAAGCTGGACAGATAAATTACTTTGTATATTAAGTGATTACAGCAAGAACAGCGTAACAGATTTATAATTAAGCGGTGTGTTCATCTGATAAAGGCTTCTGCGTGGGATGCTCTTGTGTATCCTGAAGCCTCCTCTGGGAGGCCTCCTCTCTCCTTACTGCTCTGATCAGCATCAAGAGAACTAGGATAGATTTGATGAGCATTTTGCTGGTGAATCATCTCGCTTTAGGGAGTAATGAGCATCCACCAACAAACCAGTTAGAGACTGGTAATAAACGTGCATCGATCCCTCACTGGCTTCCCAGTAGTCAGTTGTTTAGAATGCTTGGCCTGTGAATTGAACACCTGGACACTTTAATGTCTTTCCTTTTATGAATCCTTGTTGGTGTTTGAGTGGTAACAGTTAACACATAACCTGTGAAAAATGGAATCACGTACTTATCACAGTACATCATAAAGTCAATACGTAAGGGTGTTATTAGGTTTTCATTATATTACTCACATTTATTAAATTATGTGCAGTAATTGTGTTATGAGCTCATACAAGGTACTTCCACTCGAGTGAGACAATGTGATTTAATTTGACATGCACACAGAAAGCAACAAGGTTACATAATCCAACATTAATTCCACCCTCATATCCTATTGTTTCTTCAGTCTTCAGTCTCAAGTTTATTTTCTGTGCAAGCGGGGTAGTCAAATTTCTATTGCAGCAGAAGGAAGCATGTGCATCAGGATAATTGTTCTCTTGTTCTCGTGGGCATTTCTCCAGTTCCGAGTGGAGAGTGTTTATTGCCACAGTAACAAAGGGAGCCTGTGTCTTTAACAATGTAAAGATTGGAAGGATACACAGTAACTCCAAAACCGCTGGCTCAGTGTCAAAAATGTGTTTTTTAGTAGTTTGATGGTTACTTGGCATTCTGGGATGGCCTGTCAGAGGAGACTTTGACAATTTGTTAATACAGATAAAGGGACCTCCCTGCAGAGGAATGCAGTTTGGACTGGTCAACATGTTTAGATACATAAGCAGAATATATTTAGCCAAGAGTTTGAAACACATGCTTTAACACTGACCATGGTGAAGTACAACAGTGTGTCGGACAAGAGTCCTCTCAGCTGCTTCCTTTATGGAACTCAAGTATCCAAACTTATCCAAACTTTAATTCTGAACTGTAAACACCCAGCCTTGAAAGCCTTGAAAATGGTTTTTAACTGCACTGCTGTCATACTTTACAGGATTGTTGAAGGAAAGATGCATATGTGGAGGATTCTTTACAATATGAAGTTGGTAAACCACATTAACATCAAAAGCAATAGATAAACCAAAAGGGCCACAGATTTTACACATGAAGTATAAATATATATATAGAATATATATCTCAGACCCTGATGCTTTGGTTTTGACACAGAATGTGAAAGGCTCACAACCACAATGTTCGTAGTCATTTTGCATCTCTTTGTAGTTGTTTTGGATCTTTTAGTAGTAGTTTTGTGTCGCTTTTTGGTTGTTTTTCATCCCTTTTTAGTGTTTTTGTGTCTCTTTGTAGTCGTTCTGCAACCATTTGCAGTCATTTTGTGTCTCTTTGTGGTGGTTATGTGTCTCTTTGTAGTCTTTTGTGTCTCTTTGTGGTGGTTATGTGTCCCTTTGTAGTCATTTTGCAGGTGAGCCACACTCTGAGGTTGATTTAGGAGATCCACAGTGACACTCCTCTGCACAGATATTATAGTATAGTACTAGTACTATAGCACACTATACAAAATATTATAGGAAACCATCAAAGAAAGCATGAGATGCAACTGTAATATGAAGGAACAAGCATATTTGATTTGGTTGGCAGACACTCAATATTAAAATAAAATCTCTGCTTTCAACTGAGCTCTTTGACTTTCCACTAAGAAATGTTAATGGTCACTTGAAACACAGGCTCTAGTCTAGAGGCTTCCTGACCATTAAACAATGTTATATTTCTGGAGTACCCATTTAAATATTTTCTTTATAACTTTCAAATCTAAGTCAGTCTATTTTCAGGCTGTGAAGAGGATCACCAACAGACTCTACTACTTATCTTTAAAGAGGACATCATTAAATCACTAGAACTGGCTCACATCCACCCCAACAGCAGGTGGCGCCACAGTGCAACCAAAAACCAACCCTTTAGCTTGGAATATCAGTGACATGATTATATCAGTTAGTAATATTGTACATTGTACAATATGCTTTTAATGGCCGTTGACTCTGAGATCCAACTCTGAGAGCAGTTGGAAAAGGGCACCAACCCAGTGTGCACCTCTGCCTAAACTCCATACACTGTACTTTGACTGTGCCTGGACAAATGCAGGGCAGATGCCTTCAGGGGATTGTGCTGAAATGAATACACAACAGACCAAAGCAGAAAATTAGATTGAATGCATAAACTGTATTTATAGGAATTAAACATAATATTTAAAAATCTTACTGAAGTGAACTGTTCTGTATCCCATATGGATGTCTTAGCGTGGAAGTTCAAGGCATAACAAATGGCTTGCTCCCTAGCTTCACCAGAGAGGAGCAGAGCTGATGCCATCTATTGATTAGTTCCACATTCTTTTTGTTCAGAGGAGGAGGACATAGTGTACTTTATAAACTGCAGTATGCAGATGGGGGGCTCCGCGCTGATGAGAAATATATTGATGATGTATAATCATTGCTATTGTTTGTGCCTCTGCATATTTACTCTGCAGTCTGCTCTCTGCCTTATACAGTGGTTTGGGTTCAGCCAATTATTACTCACAAAGGAAAACAATTGTTCAGATGAAACTCCCTTCAGTCCTGTTCAAGTGTGCTAGCCTTCATAGTATAAAAACCTATTTATGTAATTTCACAAATTACAGTTAAATGGTAAATAATTATATAAAATAAACCTGTTAATTTAGAATTACAGCAATATATGACACAGATGAGCCTCTATGTTGGGTGTGTGTAGGACTTTACAGAGAAACAGGGCATCAAAAAAGTCCAATCCCTTGTGACCATGGTCAAAACTACTAGAAGACTGATCAAGTGCTCTGTGGTTGACTGCTACCATCTAGCGACTACAATAAAAAACTGCACTGACTCATGTATGACTCATGTTTGGGGTTTCTGACTCATGCTCACTATCAGTTAATGGTGTTTATCTTCCTGGGCTTTCTGTCTTGACAAATTGGCTCCACAGGATCAAGACAGTTTCCTGTTTAAGACTAAAAGAAAGATACAAAGCTTTTATAACGTATCGAATCCTGTGCTGTTTCCAGATAAGCTCTAGATTAAAGAGCACACACAGCACAGTTCAGGAATTTATACCTTCCTTATGTCATAATCATAACATGACAATACGTTGTCATATGTAATATGACATATTACAATATGTAATCACAGAGCCCTTTCATCTAAATTAAAGATTCTGCAGAAGAGAGGTTTCTTAATAGTGCTTATTAGTTACTGTTTACTATTTTTTTCAGACAAATGGAATGACACTCAAGATGGAGGTGGGGATTCACCAGAGGGGAAGAGCCGCGGGGAAATCAATGAGGGCCTGTTGAACGACTAATGAAGCACCAGTGAGTATCATTGCTCCACCCAACTTTCACCTTAATAATTGATAATCGGTAATTGAACAAACTGTGTGAGTGTGCAGGGCCTCGTTCAGAGCAATCTTGTAGCTGGTATAAAGTCTGAGTATTTTATAAACTGTTTGTAAGATTTTATTTGATGAGTTTCTCATAATGTTTGAATACAAAACCACCAAGTATCTACGACCATCCAGTTAAGTGGAGTACAATGTACATTTCCCTTTTAGTGGAGTCTCACAGAACGGAAATACTAAGCACCACAAATACAATACTTAAATACTGAAAATGTATGTTGCAGATGCTTTTTACAGTTATGCTATTTTCTGATTCAGTGCATGCAGAGAATCTGTAGCTGATGATACACCTCAGTCAAGACTTTAAGAGAGGCTCAAAGAAGTACAAACATATATGCTAAGTAAATGCACACAAGCAGTTGGTTTTAGTTCCAACCTTGGTTAACAGAAATAGAAGCAAGAAAACATATTTTGCCAGATAATATAATCAACACAGTCTATTATAGTCTGGTTTTAATTCTAAATGCTGGAGTGATTTGCCCCCTCTGCCTCTGCACAAACGTCTGCAGACAGTGAGGCTCCGTGGTTTGAACTCCCTTCCTGAGGTAAAGTAGAAACATTAATCACATCAACAAAGAGGAACAGAAACTGTCACATAAAAAACATCTTTTCACATACAAAAACATAATGAGTGATGATTTTGGTCCTGATGTTTTGGCCTCCAACAAGGAAAGTGAGAGAAAATATTTTGACAGGAAATGATATGTATTTCAGTGAAAACTCAGAGAATTAAAAACTCAGCAGTACATGCCCTTGAAAGGTGTAGAAAGTGGCCCATTAAGAATATTTTTGTGTCCATGACCTCTGCGTGTGTTTCAGGCTCTCTCAACCGTGGCGCAGTCTCAACACTCCCCCCGTCATGTGGGCCACAGGGGAGGACTGACAGTTCCTTCCTGCAAGGACAGTAACCAAGTTTTTTAATCTTGGGTGAGTTAGTGGGAGGTAAAGAAGTGTGGGAAATAAGACTCAGAGGGCTGTTGATGCTATACAAGGGGTCTGCTACAGGAGATGACAATGGGACGTGGCTGCCAGGCATAACTAAAGCCTGGGAAATGCAAAAATAGTGACAACTAATGCTCATTCTGATCTGAAGTTGTTTTCTTTTCCATGGATTTATAGACTTCCAAATCGTAATTACATTTCTGGACCATTTAAGGCTGCAGTGGACATCAACACATGGTTTGATTCAGTAAATTAAATTCAAGTACAAAATCACAAATTACTTTAAACCAAACTCAAACTACACTTCCCAGATTGCTTTTAGCCTAGCTGTGCTACAGTTATAATTGAAATATGCCAATGTGAATCCCACCACCATTACATTCTTTTTGTTGCACTTATTTGTTTTGTGGTATCAAACATGGTTTATGTTGTCTGCCACAGGAAGGCCTCAGTTTACACTTGAGCTCATGATAGAATTGCATTAGAAAGTGCAATTTAAATACAACTTTCAGTCTCTATTTGTAAGTTTATATAAAAAATGGAACACTTGTGATGGCACAACACAGTAAAGCAAAGCAACACCACTTAGAATAACAAAAGTCTCTTTGCTGTGTTCCCAAACCTTAGAAATGCTCTAAAATCCTGTTTATCTTTCACATCCAAATGTAATCTCAGAGTCAGAACCCTCATAGAATCCTGGAAATCCTTGATAAATGTTACTGTTTTTGCCAACACTATTTCCTGAAGGTAGAGGTGCCCTCTGCACGGCGATTCAGACCACATGATTTAAAAGTTAAATTTTTTCAAGCAGTGTGACAGTTTATCTCCTGGATCACAATCCTGGTCTGTTATCTGGAAGAAGTGTTCCAGCAGCCTCAGCAATAACAGGGTCGAGCCGTCGATTACCATCACCCTGGGATTATAAAGATTATATTAATAACAAGCCACTATTTGCATTTCATGCAAAAATTGTTTTGACCTCAAAAGAAGCTTACCATTCACATCCCGTGTCACTGAACGACGTGGTTGAGGAAATCATATTTCACCTTTATATTGCATTTTATGTAACTAAATGTAAGCTAGAGTGATTTGGAAATATTGTTGAATTTAGGTCATTAAACAATGTAAAAAGTGAATATATTTTATACTTTATTCACATTACAAATGTAATGTAAAACAACTCCTTCAAGCTTACAGACATATGAAAAAAGTACAGGTATTATGAATGGCACAACGAGGATAAAGTAAGAGAGAATTTAGAGCAAATGTGACATACACTGGTGTTTGTCAGGTCATCTATACAGGATATAGGAACATATTTTAACAACAAATGTTGACCAAAGTACTTCACAGATGGTGACAAGTACAATCAGAGAAACCAAACATAATTATGAAATTCAATAAATATGAATAATATTAAAAGCAAGAGGAACAATTTCATTTCATTTTGGATAAAATCCTAAAAACACAGCAGACGAGCACAGAGAACTAAAAGATAAGAGTGTTGACCAGTCATGTCACTGTGATAACAATCAAAAAGATCAAGTAAGAGATGGCGTTGAATATGAGCAACAGAACCTGGTGCCAGTCCATGCAGGGCTTCAAAAACACTTGAAATAATCTTAAAATCAATTCTGTGTTTTACTGGTAACCAACGAAGGGAGATATGTGTGTCTGCTTGGCACCAGTGAGGAGTCTCACTGCTGCAGGTGAGATAAGACGGACGACATCGTTGAGACGAGAACATAGAGAAGCGTGCACTTTAGCCTCCACATCCTTTAATGACAGGAATGATTTTCATTTTGCAATTGACCAAAGGTGAAATAATCTTGTTCTGACAACAGAGTTGATTTGTTTAACCCATTTTGTGCCACAATCAAAGATGACACCGAGATGTCTCGCACATGGAACAGACGTTTTAAGACAGCACCTCAGTTTCATTGTAGCTGTAAGAAGCTTTTTTGCCATCCAGGTTTTACGGCATCATAAGATGTTTGATTTCAGTAGAAAAACCCATCAACTCGTCTCGTCTTTTAACAGTGATGAAACAACGTGATTAACCCCAGCAGTAGATTTAGACTTCACTAGAACTGAAAAATACGGCGGCTTAACACACTTTGACATCTCACATTAGCCTATCACACGGCTCGGTGGCAGAGAGATCTGATCACTGCTGAGTCATTTTAATCAACCTCATACAAAATGAAAAGATTAAATTTAGCAAAAACCACCAGCTCAGTGTCACGGGTCAAAGAAGACTAGAATGCAATCCCTGTTTCCACTGGAGACATTGCATATAGGGTTGGGCAATATGGCCATACACTGTATATTGTGAGATGAGACTGTGGTTGTAGTGGATCATCGTAGGCAGTGTTGCATCATTGTGTACTTTAAATATACCAGTTATTTAGTTCATTGGATTTCTGTATGATTACTTTATTTATGAACAGTTTTCCACAAAACGTTCTATATCATGATGTATACTGATATCCCTGGATCAAGCACAGAACATAACACATGTAAGAATTACATAAAAAATAAAAGGCAGACATGAACAAAATTTAATTAAGCAAATTACAAATCAGATTTAGAGTTTGTGCAATATTTGAGTGTGTGCAAGTAGGATTTTCAGTAGGATGTGAAGACAGTAACACTGGGTTTCTGTTTTGCAAAGGAGCTGGTGTGTATATGGAATGTTGCTAATAAAGAGATATTTAATAATAACATACATTTTGCAGACAGATCTCGGGTTTGAGAAGGGTGTGCTATTGTCTGTTTAAATAAAGATTAAGGTCACACCAATAACACAGTCCCCAAAAAGACGAGATGTTCTCTGTGTGGTAATACCATAAACTGTATATAGCTCTCCTTCACCCTGGACTCCACAACGGTCGTTCCATCGCCCTCGGCCAGGAATCTTGGGGTCATCATGGACAACAAACTCACCCTCACCGACCACATTACTGCAGTTTCCCGATCGTGTAGATTCACCCTCTACAACAATCGGAAGATTAGGAGATACCTGTCGGAGCACTCGACCCAGCTGCTGGTCCAGGCACTTGTGCTGTGCAAGCTGGACTACTGCAACTCACTCCTGGCCGGTCTCCCAGCCTGTGCAATCCATCCCTTCCAGAAGATCCAGAATGCAGCAGCACGTCT
>JAVQJL010087792.1:0-22783 GCA_036024295.1 Nannoperca obscura
ATATATATATATATATATATATATATAAGATGTAGGCTACTATATTATAATTAGATTGACAATTAATGGTTTATGGTGGTAATTTCTTCTTTTGGTATGTATTTATTATTTTTAATTCCGTATTGTTAAAAAGCTCTTTTGCATGCTTTATTTAATTTTTTTTAATCTACTACTGCTTTTTGCACTATTACTTTTGCTACTGGATGCCCTGCAATATCCCCATTGAGGGACTAATAAAGGTTTATCTTATCTTTAGGCTCGTGACATGATCAGCAATCAGCAGGGAGCTTTTATTAGCTGCTAAAACAGCTAGCTAGCACATGTGCAAAAGCAAATGGGATTTAAACTTAAGAGTTTGGGAAAACGACGAGTTCAGACCAAAGATTCGTGACGATACGAGTTAAAACTTGCAAATACTTTCAATGCGCCGGGTCTGCAACGTTCGAAACCTCGAAACCGTTTGAAACCTGACAGATGGTGTGTCGTTTCCACAGCAACGGCTCTTTGTACTTCCGTTCTGTTTGCCGGTGTTTCGGGTGATTTTTGTAGCAGGATGTATATAATCTGTAGCGTCTTAAAATATCAAACCGGATAGTGATAGTGAGTTACTGCCACAGTGACTTTCATAACACTGATGAAACAACGAACACGTAAAAAACAAGCGGGTCGAGATGACCGGCTGATTTAGGTACGAGCTGATTGGCTGGTAAAATAGATGACGTACGTTCAGAAACCAGCTTTGGCTAAAAAGCTGAGTCGCAGGCGACGTCATCAGCCGGCGTGAGTTGAGCTGAGACTGACGTTGTCGTCTCGTCGCGAATCATTTGTCGTTAGACTACCTTCGATAATTAATACGAAGACCTTTGAAAGAGTAGGTAATTCGCTAGCCCCGTGGTTCTCAAACATTTTCTGTCACGCCCCTCTTTACAAGTCGAACAAGTGTAATGTCCTCCACCCCACAAACAATACGGGCGACTGAAATAAACCAAAAATCCAGGTAAGCAGAAAATACCCATGCAAGACCCAGAGCACTTTTGTTTGTTTGTGTCACCCCATACATCATACTGATTAAGGTCTGCTCAACACCCACGCCCCTCTTTCTTTAAGAAACGCTTAAGAACGAACAATTGGCTTTTTCAAAGATAAAAAAAATGGCATGATGTGAACACGGCTCGCCCCCCCCCCAGGTTCTCTTAACGTAAAAAAAATGACTCACAAATTGCTCAGCTTTCCTGGACTGATTTTGGCCCACAACTGGAACTGATTCCATGGCGATTATTGGTGGCCCTCTATTCTTCTTTCTGTCTGTTCTGTCCAACTATTCATGGAACTACACTAGTCTGAAACTTCTGTGTAGGAAAATAGCCAATGAAAAACAACTCTATAGTCTATATATCTTTCGGGACCAGCCCACTACCCCTCTGTTCTTTCCACACATGCATCGTTACCTCGGAAACCACCGACAACATACACGATCACCACTTGCAAAACGTGTTTTGATGGTCAGTCGCTCCAACCACGGAAACAAATCTCAGAAAAGTGTTACGTAAATAAACTACAGAAACGCCGTAGGCCTATTTGACGCGGATAAATCTGGAAATCTGAAGTCTGTTTATAGAGGAGGCATTTCTGTGAAGGAATGTTTGAGCCATGTCTTTCAGCTCTCGGCTCGCCAAAGTCAGCTATAGGAACAGACCTACTGAGCCGTCTGTCCCAGCGGAGTCACTCAAGGAGATGCAGGTTTGATCCCCAATGCTTTTAATAGATGAGTGATAATCATGACAATGTGACACTTTTTTATGTGTAGGTCTCTCTGTGGGGAAGTCTCATCAGTGTGGCCCCCCCATCCAGTTTGAATACAGACACTACATTTCAGGCCTCGATCTCTGTGTTGACAGCCTGCTCTTTACTATAAGAATCCACTAACGTTTGTACTTTTAATAGTATTTTTTGGTTTGGTTCTTAATGGGACTGTGTAAAGAATCTTCACATTTGCATATTGTCATTATGATTGTTTTGATAGTTGTAAAATATCACTGGGTTTGGAGGATTGTTTTGTGCACAGTTGCCCCATCTTAAACAGTTTTGCAATCATTCAGTTGCCACATTTGTAGTGATACATAAAGCAGATCGTCCTGTCATTCTTCCAGCAAGCTCAAGTATATTTTTTTTGTTATATTTGTTTTTTCATTGATTATGCTTTGATTTGATATGATTTTTTATTGTTGTTGCATTTTGTCAAATTGTAATGTAAAAGTCCACATATATGTCTTTGTGCACCTCTAAACAAGCCTTTGCACAAAACACAAAACTGTGAACGCTAGAAATAATACGTTATAGAAGTAAAGACCAGGTTGGTTTCTACTATAACTACACCATATGTCGGTTGTATTATGAGCCTCACACCACTAGATGGAAGTGTATAGTTGCTGTAATGTTAGATGGGGCTCAGAAGGCTGGATGTTTTACATCTAGTGCTCTTTATAAATGTGGAACTATGTGATTATCAAAGTAGTCATTGTAATCAGTGATAATTAGTTTCTATTTGGGGCAGGCTAATTGAGTTGTTGGTGTGAAAAGGTGAACGTCTCAAAACGCCCTTGGTGGAAACTCAGCTATGCTTGGTATGAAAGTTTAGTTTATTACAGCGACAGGTGACCTTTTGTATTTGGAGATTTGTGTCATCCTCTCTGTTCACTACAGTATGTACCAGCCTGATTTTGAGGACATGTTAGGTGACGAGACAAGACTTTGTGTGAACTGCCATCCACATGGGATGGAACCAGATATGCACAGACAAGCAATCCTGCACCGTGTAGATCCATAGAATATTAGACAACTTCTACAGTATCTGCTTGTCTTCCTTATGTCCATTTTGTTTCACTCTAGTAACACACTTTAGATGAAGTAAAGTAACCTTTAGAAAGGATTCGGATCAAGTCAAAGTGCAGAGTGCTCAGAGCAGTCTCGGTTGCTGAGACATATTGGGCTACTACCTGGTGTAGTTTTAAAACAGATTTGTTAAAGCTCTCCATGTCTGTCAGTGGGAGCATCCTCTGGGAGAACAGTGGATCTTTCTCTGTCTTGCACACTCTCTATGTCTTTCTCTTTCAGATCTCACCTCCCCCTCATTTATAATTTACAGTCACTCTCCTTTTTCATGGCAGCTCAAAACCAGACAGCTCAACTTAAAAAATCAGTCTTGGCATCGTGAAAAATAGATGATCCGACTTCTTTTAAATGCAAAGCTTCGCAATCATTTCTTCAATATCAAACCGTCAGTCAGGTCCTTGTGGAGAGAGCTCTGCTTCTCATCTGCTGGACACCACAGTAAAAGCTAATGGAATTTTAATGTTAATTGGTGGGAGGTCTGCGTTTGTGTGTGAGTGCTCACTGGGCGAATTATTAGGGTCTCCCTTCTAGTGCTGCAGCCAATCATTTTTTAATGACAGTCTAATCTATCAATTATTTATTTTCCTGATGTTTCATTTAATCTATAAATGTCAAAAAACAGAGCCCAAGGTGTCATTTTCAAATAGCTTGTTTCATCCAAATCCAAATGGTATTCAATTTGCAGTGATAAACAATGGTAACAAGCAGCAAATTCTCACATTTGAGAAGCTAGAGCAAGCAAACATTTTATATTTCTACTTGATACACAACTTCATTTTGATAGTCAATATAGTTGTTTAAATTAATGTAATTTTGATTGGCTAGTCACATACTTTAACAATTCTCACAATGCATGTTAAATACTGTATGCGTTGACCCATGTTACATGCCCCCATCAATTGTTTTTGCAATACACATGAAGCAAAGTCTTATTTTATTCTTGCTTCTATTTAAAACAAAAATAAATTTATTATTTTTATGCAAAAAGTGAAAAGAAACTACAATGCCTAATAAACCACCAGTTCACTTGACATGTTACATTTGAGAAGCTGGAGCTATGAAAAGTTTGTATATACTGTTAGATACTGTCGTTTCCTTTGTTACAAAGCATCATATTTTATGTGCTCTTTGTATGTAAAACTCCTAATCTGTAAAGTAACTAGTAACGAAAGCTGTCAAATTGTTGGAGTGAAGTAAAAAGTACTATATTTCCCGCTGAACTGTAGTGAAGTAGCAGTTGAAAGTGGCATGAAAAGAAAAGTACCTGGAATGTTAAATACAGTACTTGATTAAATGTAGTTACATTCCAATCTATGCAAATGTCACCATTATGTTTTTACTCTATGAAGCTGTTACTACAGTCACTACATGACTAGTATCAGTGAGTTAGCATAATGGTAATGCATACAATATACAAAGAGGAATTTAGTTTGTGAAACCTGGTGCCCTTTAACAGGGTGACAAATGTCTTGTTGGTTATATTTTTTAAGTTCATACAACACTACACTATATATTTCATCTGTCTTTTGCGTGTGCATGTCTTATGGTGATGTCTGTAAATGTTACCTGCCCACACTGTATTCCAATATATCAGTAACCTTCCCACCCCCTCTCTCACCCCCATCGCTGTCTCTCCATCCCATTGTTGTAATAGACTTGTAAGGTGAGAGCAGGACCTTGATAATTACTTTGCAGACAGATGGTCATCCAACACCACATTATCTAGTTAGCAGTCCCCTTTTAGAAGCAACACTCCCATAATTTCTGGGCTGTAACCTTTCTCACATGGCAAACAAGAAGGCTGATTGCTCACATAATGTAGCAAAGCCACTTGTTCTCCGTCTTGACTCTTTTGTTCGAAGCTGTAATTCTCTAATTACATGAAAAGCAAAGCCCATTAAGAGTGTGGAATGACCTGAAAAGAAACGTCAGACTGAAAGGCAGACGACAATGCTGCATTTTAAACCAGACTATCAAAACAAGGTAAGGTGACCCAAGAGTTCTGAAGTTACAGACAACTTGGCTTCGTGACTATCTGCTTTGGCCAAATGCAATTCATCATTAATGTGTTAGGATTCCGTAAACAGCTGATGTGTTTGTGTTAAAAATGTGGCTGGTAGAAAAGTTCAAGAAGGCTAAAGCAAGGGGAAAGCTTAGAGACAGAGGAGTTATTTATGTGTGAAAGCCTTTTTGAAAATATCTGTGTTGCAAGTTGTGTAGGCTTCTCCACAGGAGCAATAACAACTGATCTTATCTGACAACAGATAAAACAGCCTCAGCCTGGTATATTTATAAGCAAAGGATACGGCAACCAGGGAAGAAGTTGGACTTAATGCCATAGACTACCAAAGAGAAACACCAATTATACGTTTATATAGATCATTAAAAGTGCAAGTTCTTAGAAATTACATCAGAGCTGTTTTCTATATTTTGTAGTAGCTGCGCTCTGAAAAAAAAGCACGTCCATGAATTATAAACATTTAGTTTAATTCAAATGTAAACCATGATATTGATGGGTTAAATTTGTATTTTGACATTCCTGTCACCTCCAAAAGAACATTTTAACACACAATAAAGTGACTGCACAACTACAGATTAGAGAATATGTGTAGTAAAGGTAGAGATAAGTTATGCTGATATTCTGGCATTTTGTGGGTTGTGCTCTTCTCATACTGTATCATCAAATGTCAGAAAATTCAGGAAAGAAAATTAGACAAGAGCTGTGTGATGGCTGGTAATGCAGATCTAAATGTTTTTAACATTACTAATAAGTATTTATTTAAAATGAGGACCAAGTTTCTCAATCATTTACAAAAAAAATTGCTATTGTTTAAAAATAATTTACAAAGTATATTCCACAGCCACTGATATTTAATAAAGTATGTGATCAGGTGGCATAAGTGACATGAACTCTTATTTGCACTCGTTTTTCACTTGCACTGTTCTTTCTCATTCTCGTTCATTCTAGTGAAAATTGACAGCTATGTTCAGGTTTGCTACTTTATCCTGCAATGATACCTGAGCTGTGTGCCTGCATGTCTTGTGTGTCTGTGTGTGTTCCTACATGTTAGTTTGTGGATGCACTTTAAGTGTTTGCATACAGAGCTGCCATTGTTCTTTCTTTATGTGTTTCTTTGTGTATTTACCTGCATATATAAGGGTGTTAATGCACAAGCGTGCGTATGATGTTTATAGCTCACACACTGCCCATATCTTTCATTTTCTGTTGAACAGTTCATAGAGGATCATATCTATCATGACCACAGTTGGCTCTGAAAACTCATACACTGTTAACAGGTATGGCCATGAAACTTAAAGCAGGCATAGCTTCAGCTCACCTGGCTGAGAGGCCACCACTGACTACTTGATAGGGCTAATCCCTGCAAGAGTGAGTGTACAGCTCCCCCTGTATATATGTAGATGAGAAAGTGATAGCAGATTTTAGAGATATAGAAGGGTTTGAGTAGGAGAGGCAAGGAGCTGTCATGTCGCGGGTATTTAGAAAGCAGCTCTGGAAACAAACACTTTTCAAGGTCATTCAGGTAAGGGAAATCATGTTTTTGTTGCAATATCATTTGAGGGTTGTCCACCACTTTAGTTGATCCATCCACATAATTCTCATGTATGATGTGATTTGAAGTTAAAGGAAGGACAAAACTAGCTGCAAAACTTCCACCACAACTTCTATGTTGACTTTGTAGTGTGTGGTATTTCTATTCCCCAGGAGATTTGGATTACAATGGACTAAATCATTTTCTGTGTTCATCCTAGGTTTGGCAAGACATTGAAACATTTTGAATTGCTTTTTAAAATATTAGATAAATTATCAGATTATATTTCTGCCAAACTGTCCTGCTACACCTTTTTTGTTACACAGTTTGTTTATTATAAGCATTGTCAGTCTCTCCATAGCTTATCTCTGGATGTGGCTTTGTTTGCCTCTGAAAGTTATTAATGTAATTACATGGGTCTGTCAGTGCTGTGTTATGGGAATATTGTTGGTGCGTGTTATTGGTTGGTTAGTGTATTAGGTGTGTTTGTTTATTGCATTCGGCTGTGACTTAGTCCACTTGTTTGGATAATCTCTACCACACTGCATTGTGTCTGCATTGTTTGTCTCTGGCCTGAAGGCTCAGTTGGCTGTTCACACAGTTGGAAATAAAAGCAGAGAGGTGTGAAACATCTGGTCGCCCAGCAACTGATGGCTTGGCATGCTTTTTTTATTGTTGACCTGTGATGTGAGTGTTTCTGTGTGCACATCTCCAGAGACTTTAACAAGGTTGGTGTGATTCATTGTGAGAGCTCTGAAGTGGTTCATTTGAGCTTATTTGAAGTATGTCAATAAATGTCACTATTTTGTAGTTGGAAGATTTGGTGAATCTTTAAAATGATCTCAAATACTTTTGGAAGCATCACTTTTATGTTTTAAAATCAAGACTGGAAATTTAATACACATGCTCATATTTCTTATTTGGAGAGTCAAAGTTAAAATTGCGCATCAATTTCAAGCCTGCAAATTTTGTTGCGCTTGGCAACTGTCCTGTTATCTGTTGAAGTGACCTGTGACTTGCAGCCACTGTTTCTGAGAGTAGCCTGTGGGTTTAGAAAGATGTAATTTGCCTCGTTTCACAATACAAACTTGAATTTCAATGTTGTTATTGTCTTATCTCTGTTAAAGCTGTTAATGTGTTACTGCTCTCAATAACCTTGTTGACACACAGCATGTGAGGTTGTTGGCATGCTTCGCCTCACTGTGGCTTCACATGGCCGACCCCCAGGCTCTAACTATCAATAATTAATACCTTGACTCTTAACCACCCTGACTTGTGATAGAATTATCCCTTCTCTCTTTATCCTTTAGTCCACGCCTCTTGCTCTCCTTCCTTATCCTCACGTCCTTACCTGTTGTAATGTCCCTTTGTATTCTTTCCATTCTTTCATCCTCCCCTTACTTTTTCTTCCTTTCCTCTTTCCATTTCCCCACCCTTCTTGCTTTCCTTTTATCATTTTTCCTCTTACTCTGCACAACTACCGATCCTATACTATCCTATAATATTCAATTTCTCTCCTTTTGTCTCCCTTTGTCAGTTTCACCCTTTTCCTCAGCTCCCTACATTGCTTGTATCTGTTTTTTTGGCCCATGTATTCAGCTGTTTCTTCCTCCACTGCTGTATGCTTATCTAATCATCCTTACCATCTTTTGGATTTGGAATCTTTCCTCTTTATATTCCTTTAAAGGCTTTATATTCAGCGTTCTATCTGATCTATCCCTCAAATCCTATCACATCTATTCTTTCCAATCTGAATCTTGATACAATCCATAGGGACTCACCCTTACAGACTTTAGCGGTCAGTTTCAGTTGGCAAGAAAGAAAAGCAGATGCTTAAGGTTAAGGCTACACAATTTCATTACAGTGAAATTACTGTTTTATGTATACAACCACATGGATGTGTACTTAAAAACTAAAGGAAGAGAGAAAATGATAGCGTGATAAGAGAGAAACCTGATCACTTAACAGGTCATTCTCAATGTTAAAGTTTAATCCAGTTGTTAACAATTGTCTAAACAGATTAGTATATAAAAGAGCTAGCTCTCAAGTGTTTTATTTTTGGCATGGCCAGTCACAGGATGTATCTAGCTTTGTTGTAGAAGAGGGACTTTTAAAAGATGTTCTGACCATAGTGAGGTCAATGCAAAAAGTATTTTAATCCAGCATGAACTCATTCTGTTTATATTTTAGACAGACAAAAGGAAGGGTAAATAAGAGAATTTAAATGCACCCTGCAGCTGGCACACCATGCAACACTAGGTTTTATGTAATTTATTGGCTAACCTTGTTCCTGTGTTCCTTTGCAGTGTAACCTGGCAACCCATTGTGGTTGATGTTACTGCCCCACCATCTTAAATGCAAAGCCATGGCATGTTGTAAACTGGCTGTGTTGTTGTTCAATCCATTCTAAAAAACTTGAATTTTACAGACTATGGCTGGGTGATAAAACAGCCGTAGGAGAGATATGGAAGCACTTCTCAAAAGTACAAGGATCAAAATAGAAATTTGAAAATCTTAAAGGAATACGGACATCTGTTTTGGACATTTCCATCATTCTTGTGTGGAGCTATTTACAAAATAACAATACTTTTTGATATATTGTACTGCTCATTCATTGAAACTGTACATAACTATGGTTCTTTGAGTGGACTTTTTATAAAAATGATGTCTAAGAAAAAGTGCAGTACCACAGGATAGCTTCAGTCATCTTTTATGCCTACATTCCAAGTATGTGAAATATGATTTGATGGCTTGGTGCTCTGTTCAGTCATGTAGTGGCTTAACTCCTGTTGTGCTCCTCTCATGGAAAAACTGCAACTGTACACTCACAGCGTATATTCTTTTTTTAAATTGGGAACCAGAGCTGTGATATTCTTTAAAAAAAAAACTTTAAATTCAAATCAATTGTTTACATTAAATTTATTTAGCTGACTCTTTTATCCAAAGCAAACATGGACCACAAATTGAAGGAATCATACGTGTACATCAAAATCAAGTATGCTGAACTGCTTCAAGTGCTTCATTAAGAAACAATATGAGATACAGAAATCATTTTGGAGTTTTCTTTTGCGCTCGGCACTCAATCATTCGCAAATAGATATATGCTACATTGTTATTCAATTTAAAAGGAACTTGACACTCCGTTGTCATATTAATCAAAATTGTTGGTACATTTTGTTCAGCAAAAGTTGAAAGAGGAACGTGAAGCTAAGCGGGCCCAGCTGGATGGAAGACATGACTATATTCTCAGCATTGTGTCTTCTTGCCTGGGACTGGAGAAAGCTGATGTGGAAGATGCCACACTGGAGGGGAATCAGGTACTCTGTGTTCATACATTTTACCACAGACATTTAATTTTTGTAGTAAACCACAGCAGCCTTAAAACTAAAACAAACAGGTGTGGCTGCATTTTCAAGACAGTTAAATTATATTATCATTGATACAAAATTACTGCCACATCTATTTAATTTGAGTTATTTCACTTTTGGGGGTTTAATGATTTGAGGTTTCTTTGAGTTAAGGTTATGGAAATTATAACACTACAGTAATAGTTTAGAGTTTGGTTATGGTTGCACTGGGCCTGTCTGCATCTATACTTAGTGGTACTAAATATCTTATTTTCATCTTTCTCAGATTGACCGAATGGAGCAATTCTTTGTGGCTGAAGGTCTTCCACACCTCATGTTCTACTATCAGGACACTGAGCCATCTGAAGCAGGTAAGGTGAAAATGCACACTCACCATGTCAGATCCAATTACTGGCAACACATCAAGTTGAGGTTCTGTCCTTGTTTGAAATAACCTATGTTGGCGACAGCAGTCACAGCAATATTGTAATTGATACAGTCTCCAAAATGAATTATAATTAAATCAAAATGCAAATTCTATAGTGAGAAATCAAGCTATTTGTGATGACACCATGTGATGTTTCTGTGTACAATTTTTTGTTTCAGCAGCAGCAGCAGCAGCCTCTGTTCCCTCCCAGCTTGTTGCCCAGCAGCCAGGTCACAGCAAGAAGTCTAAAGTGTTTGTGACAGACGGGAGGGATGTGGCGCTGACCGGATTGTGCGTCTTCTTTACCAGAGCCAACACTTCTAAGGCAATCACCTCTGAGAACATACACAGAGTGAGTCACTTTGTACCATTTTGGAAATGTAACCATGAAGTCATGACTTTCAGCGTGAGTGAAAGTTGGTCAAGGATATAACATAAAAACTGAAACTAATCTAACTATCATTACACCTTTTGGTGTTTTGGATCTTGTCAACTTTTATCTAATCGTACTGCAAAATAGCCAAATATGGGAATAATATAAACCATATGCATAAAAAAAGAGTTGAAAGAAACATTTTACTGTGGAGCCCTCTATGTAACTCACAAGCTGATTATTTCAATATAATGAAATGAAAGTTTTTAATGACCAAAGGGTGTTTGATTCCTTTGCCTTTGGCTGTGATCTCATTGAGCCCATTCTGGTAATGAATGGTTTCCTTTAACTAAGAGCTTCTTTTCATCCAGAGCTAGTGAGGCAGTGGGGGGTTCATCAATAGCACTCTTGATACTGGGCAGTTATGGCTATTGATTTTTACTGATCACCTGCTGTCAGCAGCAAAGCTAGTCACCACCACTGATTACAGGGCATGTTTGATACAAGACACTCACAGCAAGAGAGGGAGGAAAGACAACTTTGGTGTGTGAGAGAGTGAGTGTGTGTGTGAGAGAGAGCTTGTATACATGCCCACTAAAAAAGTGTACCTGCTGTGCAAGAGAGCAGTGTAAAAGCACCACAGTATGTTGGTGTATGTTTAATCATAACATTAAAATAAATAAGGTAAATGCAAATCATGCCTTTCCTGCTGCTTGGAAGAGGCTATGACCTACACGAATACAGATCCCCATAGTGTGATTCATCTTTCATGATGTGATGACGTGATGTTTGGATGTGTGCACTTTTATCTCTTTCTAGGATGTAAATTTCAATATGTTGGACACAACAGAGATGGGTCTGTTAAAAAGTGTTGAGCAGTTGCTCTCTGAGATCTTTATCCCCACCCTGAGGAAGATGAACCACGGCTGGGGGGAGCTGGCCAGTCCCCAGGCCCAGGCTGTCAAACATGACTTTATATCATCGTTGGAAAGCTTTGTGTCTGTTTTGGCTGGAGCACAGGAGAGCCTAGAAGAAAAGGTAATGAACATACACTGTTACACGCCAAGGATATGTTTGATTGATATTGAATGAGAACAGCTATGAAATACCCAATAAAGAAACGTGATAAAACCAAAGCTGTACTTACCCAAAAGCTAATTTAAATATTTGTCCACTAACCTGATATCACACTCATGCCAGTACTTGCTGCCGGAACCTAGAACACAGAAAAATACATAATGATTTGCATTAATATAGAGAAATATATGCTGTGTGAACATTTGTGAATCTTTTTTGTTGCAGTAGTGTTTTATTAAAGCAGTAAGATACTTGAAGAGCAACTCTAAAATAACTGTAAACAGCCTGGTTAGACCAAAGCCTCAATCAATATTATGCAGAAGCTTGTGTGAGCACACACAGGAACATCTATAAACAAAATAAATTATAGACACCACAGCAAAAATAAACCACGTCATGGCTTGCTTCCAGGTTACCTTGAAAGAGTGTGACACATTTGACCTCGGGGTGCTGAAAGGCCCATCTGACTACATGGCAGCAGCCAACAGCACAGAGAACACAGAAAAGATAGAGGCCTGCATGAAAGTCTGGATCAAACAGATAGAACAGGTGAGACATGTCAGGTAACAGCTACGAAGTGATCTTCAAACTTCTCACTGTTTTCATTTTTCTTCAAACTTTCAAAAACTGTAATGTTGTACTTGTCTATGTTGTGCAGAGTAGCTTGTGGCCAGCCTTTGAAACTAATTTATTCTCTGACCCAAGTTTGCTTGAAATGTCTTTGAATGTGCCATATATCAGGTGAAGCAGATTAAATGTAAGACAAATATTTGACTGGATATGTGCTGAATATTTAATGAGGCTGGAGCAACAAAATATGTTATATTTTCAATGGGATTTCTTCTAGTTTTTAGAGTGTAAAAACTTATAGCAATATAGTTATAGTATACAACTCAAACATTTAATGATTCAAATTAAATCGAGGTCCGTTGGGGAGGGATGCAATACTACCACAATAAAATGAAAATCTTGAATATGTGAAATTCAGGGAAAGCATAGGACAAACTGCAGGAATGATGCTTAAACAGTGAGTAGATATGATGTACCACTGTTCTTCAGGTTCTAGCTGAGAGTGACCAGCTCAGAAAGGAGGCAGATGACCTCGGCCCTCGGGCTGAGCTGGACCACTGGAAGAAACGCATGTCCCGCTTCAACTACCTTCTGGACCAGCTTAAGAGCCCTGATGTCAAGGCTGTACTGGGTGTGCTCTTGATGGCCAAATCTAAACTCATAAAGGTCAGAACTGTCAGTTTCTGCTAGGTTTTAGTGATTATATCTGCCACGTTTCTTTTTTTTTTTTACTGCTTCATAGGACACAATATTGATTCTTCCAATCTCTTCTGTCCATTATATCAGTGTTTCATTTTAGTTTTTTCTCAAGGAGATGTTTTGACAAAAGTATTTGATGTAAAATGTTATAGTTGTTATAGTTATAGATGTATAATGTTCAGTGGGACACAGTCTTACATTAAGTGTAATAAGGGTTTATTCTGTCTAGTCGTGGCGAGAACTGGATACTAGGATCACTGATGCAGCCAATGAGGCCAAAGACAATGTCAAGTACCTCTACAGCCTGGAGAAGTTTTGTGATCCTCTCTACAACAGTGACCCTGTAAGAAAAATTATTGAATCTCTTTAAAGATGAAGTGGTCTGCTGTATTAAATGTAAACTAAATTGACTTTATCCATGTTGAAAGTTAAGTTATGAAAATGGAATGTTACACAAATACTGTCCCACATGTTTAAGGGCATGTAAATGCAAGTTGTACAAACACCCACTATCTATGACTTCTGTTTCACCCCAGGTATCGATGGTGGATGCAATTCCGGGTCTAATCAATACCATCAGGATGATTCACAGTATTTCCCGCTACTACAACACATCAGAAAAGATTACATCACTTTTTGTCAAGGTAGGGGTAGCTGCTATTCCGCACAATGCAACAGTGATAAAGAGCATTATATTATAATCAACAATGGGATTCAGCGAAACTGTCTGGATATTGTCTGCCTTTGAACCCCGAGATCTGTAATTTTCATGTTTTTATGTATGAATAAAACGAACCATGGAAATATATATTTAAATTTTTTTAAATGTTAAAATCACTAAGGAGATTGTTACATAAACCCAGAATAAAAAGCAATCATACACAAAATGATTTGGAAAATTGTGTATACATTTCTGGCTGGAATTATGAAAGAATAGATGTGAACAGAATATAAATGTCAGAATGTTTCATGGACTATATTACAGCACTCAAACAAAATGTCCTTGACAAAAATGACATCCTTGCTAATGATAATAATATATATATATATATATATATATATATATATATATATTAGAATGTAGCTACTTGTACAGTCGCGAGTTGTTTGGGTCCACAAATGCATATCTTCATTTCATTATACCGATCAATATCTCCAGGTGACAAACCAGATGATTACAGGCTGCAAGGCCTACATCACTAATAATGGCTCTAATTCAATATGGGACCAGCCTCAGCAAGTTGTAGCTGACAAAATGAAAGCTGCCATCCACCTAAACCAGGTACTGGATACTGCTTATTGGTAGGATAGGTCCAAATGTAAATTATTTATCTCTCCTGGTTTTTCTGTTATCTTCTTAATAAATATTACTTCTCTGTAAAACTGCATCTTCCAGGAGTACCAGAGGTATTTCCATAAAACCAAGGAGAAGTTGGAGCAGACTCCCTCAGAGAGGCAGTTTGACTTTAGTGAGATGTACATTTTTGGGAAGTTTGACACATTCCAGCGACGACTCAACAAGATCCTGGAAATGTTTAGCACCATTTCCACCTACTCTGTGCTGCAGGACTCTAAGATAGAAGGACTTGAGACCATGGCAACCAAATTTCAAGTGGGTATATTGTTAGTGCCAGATTACTATCTTTGTCTTTGTTTTCTTGTTGTTGGAAATAGTCAGTTTGTACTGCTTTGGGTCATAAAAAATAACACTTGAATTTCTTGAATTGCAACACTTTGTCTAAGTGATGTTGAGATGTTTTCCCTTGAGAGTATATTTATGTCAGCCATCTGTTTATTTCTGCTTCCTTGGATGTACAGACAGCAGAAATGCAGGGAAAATGGGAGGTAATGTCTCTACACACACGTACTCTACCATACTAACTGCATGGAACATGAACAGAGAACCAACTTTTCTAGCAAATGTTTTGTACGCTATCCAATTTACCTGCTGTTATTCCATCAGTCCTTTCATGGTCCAAGTAACCAGAGAGAGCAGGATTAAAATAGATTGCAGACCTCTCCTTTTGTAGAAGTTGACAATTAACTCTGCGGTATATACATCATTTATGGTAAGCTTTAAGATTTGGTCTTACATTTCCACTGCTATTATGCACTCGTGTTTGTCCTTTGCTGTTCAAAAACTAAGATTAAGTCCCAGACTAAGATGATATGTGGCCCAACTTCAGTGTGATGATGCACAGTTGGTCAAGGAGATGGGATTAAAGAGTCATTCAAGACAGAATAGCAATATTTCCCAGCTCAGGTTGACTCTAGCATAACAATGAGGCAGATTTTTGAGAAGCTTTACAACTTTTCATTTAGAACTGATGAATGTTTAAAAGTAAAACTTGTGAAATGCTGCATATACATATGTGTTCTATGCCTGTTTGTTTGTGTGTGTGATAGGCTATTGTGCTGAACATGAAGAAGAAACATTACAGTTTCCTAGACCAGAGAAGAACTGACTTTGACGTTGACTATGAAGAATTCTGCAAAAGCACCTCTGAGCTTCATGTAAGCCAAATATTACACAACATATTAGCTTGTACAATTAATGGGCCTTTACATCCACAGATGTGTTTTCAATTATTTTGGCTGAGTCCACCTACAACAAAATTAACAAAGAGCGTTAAGGACATGTCAAGTCAAATTTAGACTGTACACACCCACTCTAATAAACGTTTAATCAGGCAATAAGTGAAAACACCTGTGGCTTCTCTCGTTGTACTGTATGACCCAGTATGAACCATTGAGCAATATCTATTTTGTAATGTTTTTGTCCCTCGACTTTGTGCTTCCAGAATCAGCTGAAGAATTTCATGGATAGCACCTTTGAAAAAATTCAAAATACAGAGAGGGCTCTAAATGTGCTGAAGAAATTTGAAAGGTAACCCAACTGTACATATTCATAAGTACTTTTCAGTCTGGTCCTCAGTACACTTCTAATTCTCTATCCTACCAGCTAGTTATTGTTAATTGTATTTACATGGTATCTCAGGTTTAACCCAGTTTCTAATCAAATGGCTGAAAAAAAACAAAAGAAAAAAAAAAACAACAACAAGCAAACAGAAGGACTTGGAATAGACCTTTCTCACTTTGGACATTTCATCTCATTAAACACAGGTCCAACTAATAACATCATTGCCACATTCCAATAGGTCTTTTTCTGTGGCTCACTGACATAATTTACAGGCACATCCAATTGAAATAGTCCCATTGTTGGTGTTATTAGTACGTTTCCTGCTATGAAAAGTCAAAATGACATGCCATGAGAAAGGTCTTTCTAAGTGACTGTAATAGAACTTGACTTGAAAACAAACAAAAAAGAAAGATGTAATCGCTTTTGCTTTTTCTGTTTATTCTGTTCACATCTTATTTGTTTCATTCTTCTAATATTGGTTGTCTATTATTTAAAAACATTATTATTAAAAACAATTACTTGTGTTTTCGGACTCATTAAAAACAGACTTGGCATCCCAGACCTTGGCATTAACGAGAAGTATCAGCGCATTCTGCAGAACTATGGCCGGGACATTGAAATGGTCTCCCGTATCTACATGAAGCAGAAACTGGACCCCCCCATTGGCCGTAACATGCCCGTAGTCGCGGGGCGTATCATGTGGGCCCGGCAGCTGTCCAGCAGAATCCAGGGTCCAATGGATCTCTTTCAACAGGTAATATTACTGTATAGTATTTCTGACTCACTAAAATGAAATTTGTCTGGGGCTAGGTGTTGAATTGTCAGTGCATTTTTTATTTTAACTTCTACAGTACCATTCTATCCCTGTGTAGCATCCAGGAGTTCTTTCCACACCAGAGGCCAAGATGATTATCAGGAACTTTAACAGGGTAGCAAGGATCTTGTTGGAGTTTGAAATGCTCTACCATCACAGCTGGATGAAAAAGGTAAAGGGAGAGAGGTAACATGATGTGAAGTGGAGAGAAAAAAGTAGCATGAAACCTTACATTAGAATATAAAGGTACATTTTTGGCACAGGAGAATGCATATAAAATATGGATGTTTATGAGTGTGTTACCCTCTTATTCACTACTCTTATTCCTCCTACCCAGATGGAGGATGCTCAGGTGGGCCTGCAGGTCTCTCTGCTGGTCAGGTCTCCAGAAACAGGGGAGCTGTTTGTAAACTTTGACCCAGAGATTCTGACCCAGATCAGGGAGGCGAACTGCATGACAAGGATGAATTTGGAGATTCCACCCTTTGCTGCTCTGTTGCAGCAGAAACAGGATACCTTCAAAAAGAACTACAACAAGCTACAGGTGGATTTTACACACCCTTGTACTCATCTGAAAATACATATAACTTTGTATATAACTATACAAAAAAGCAATATGATGTGCCAAAATAGATTTTTCATGTATGTAGAAATATAAAAGACAAAGTCCTTTTTCATATTTGTGTTAAAACAGCCCTCGCAAATATCTATAGAATGTATGGCTGAAATTAAGAAACATTGCAGGGAGCAGTAAAAAGGGAAGATAGGAATTTCAGTTGTACTTACATTATTGTCCACTGAGCAAATCAGTTCAACACTATTGTGAGTGAATATACAAACTGTATCTTTCCCCTTTCAGTTAATGTTGAGTGAGAACAGCAGAGTGCGGGCTAAGATTCAAAGTGCTTTCGAACAGCTGGCCATGCCGCATGTAGCTAAGGTAAGATGTGGTTATGATATAATTCAAGTTGCATTTAAACTATACCCCATATCCTGCATGCCATTTGTTTATTTATTGGAACGTGTTATTCATAAATGTATGATTTAATATAATTCTAACCAGATTAAAAGTAACAGACCAAGATCTAAATTGTATTTCATGATACAATATTAAATTATTTCACAATTTATTGGTAAATGTTTATATTTCTGTTGTTTTTATTAATATGAACATATATATTTAATAATACTTCTATGATTGTATTGAATAGAGAGCATTCCAGGCAAATATTAAAATATATCATACGATTTACAGTGATTTATATTATTGTTCATTTAATCAATTAGGGTCATTTTATAATTACACATGCTGAAATTTAGTTAGTTTGGACCACAGGTGTGTGTCATTTTTGTTGACTGTTAGTCGGCACGCCGCCTGATGTCAAACACAGAGGTATTGCATGCATAGGGCCCTCCCTTCCCAGGTGTTAATTACAGCCCCCAGTTGCTGTTTCGTTAATCTAAAGATCATTAAGACACCTTTTATTTAAACTATGGAGGTGCACACAACTAACTTTGTAACTTTCATTTTTTACTTTCATGTATAATTGTACCTCTTTGGGCTTGTTAAAATATTTAAAAATAGTTTTGGTGGAGCTGCTTATGCAGTGTGTGATAAGGGTTCCTAAGTAGACTAAAAAGGTCACATGATAATAAAGGAATGAATAAGAAAAAAAAGGATTTATATAATTGTTATCTACTTTTCGGATTTTCCATAAATCTTTGCTTCATTTCACAAGCCAAACATCTAGGCAAAGGAGAGTTCTGTGTGTTGAGTCAGACTTTTTGGTTCCATTTTTTTCCAGTTTTTCATTGTGATTTTAAAAAATATTTATGAATTAAATTTATTTTAGACCTGTATAAAAATAATTGGTATATTCAGTTATTTTAAAGGATTGTTGACTCAAGAATGTAGTGAACTGTGCTAAAATATACTTGAAAATGAAATGTTGTTTTATATGTTGGTTTGGTCATGCAACAAAGCAGCTTTTTTTAAACAAATATTTAACATGCAGCTCTGACAAAATGAGACAGCAGGTACTATACAAAGTGCATCATCATACATCATTGACTTGACAGGTGGATGAGGCTATACAGCCGGGTTTGACCTCCCTCAACTGGACATCTCTGAACATAGACAAGTACCTTAGTCGCATCGACAAGGCTCTGGGTAAGCATAAAATCCAGTTAGATCAATTATACCACATGCTGACACAGACTGCAACTCACCACTGGCAGCATCTGATACCATTTATATTTATAGGATTCATTGAATATTCACAATTCGTGTGTGTGTAACTTTCACATACAGTATATATGCTGGCCCTCTTTGTGCTCCACATTTTTGTTTCATACTGACCTTTCCTTATTTCTTACTTTGTAAATTATTCTGCCTGTTGCATACCTCTCTCTCCCCTTCTCTTCCTCCAGTGGTTGGTATCTTATTTTTTCTCCACTTCTGTCCTGTGTCACTCTCATTTTCTTGTCTCTCCAGTTGACCTGGAGCTGTTGATGGACAGGGTGAACGACTTGGTGGAGTTTAGGATAGATGCAGTACTGCAGGAGATGAGCGGATCCACTCTGTGTGTTTTGCCAGAGGATGAACCATTCACCTGTGAGGAATTTGTTCAGACCACCAGGGTAAATAAATGCATAGTCTGTTTCAAGTAAAATATCTGTATTGATGATGATGATGATGATGATGATGATGATATTTATAATTATAGTTTCATGTACTCAAAGGTGCCCAGCCCAATGAACTTATAGGACACTGGTCATACTTTCATGCATTGTGTGTACAAATAAAAATCATAATATTACATCATATATACAAAGTAGATTTATTTTTCTCCCAAGCTTTACAAATGAAGCTGGCAACAACATTTCACCCAAATCACACAACAGACAGAGTCTATCCTTTTCTGAAACCCCCATAAACCTGCCTGTTTCAATTGCTAGAGGTAAAGTACCTGAACATAAGTGAGTACAGAGTGATCTTTGCATTTTAGGTAAATTATAAAAAAAATTTATTAAACAATATGTTCTTAATTTGGGTTTATGCCATATCTCGACAGAGCATCTATCCTTATACAAAAGAAACAGTTTGTTTCGAATATCCCTAATATGACATCTTAATCTGTTTCTAAAATAGATAGCTCAGTCATCGAAACAGTGACTGTACCTCATTAGCCCAAGCGTATTCATTAGACATTTCCCAATTAAATATCCTCAGAGTAAGTCTGTGTTTAGGCATATTTACTATTCTATTCCATAATTGGACCATTTCACATTTATGTCTGATTTTTGAGGGTTCCCAACCCATATCCAACCACAAATAGCCAATAATGGTGTACGTTTATGAACTCCCCAAAAAGATTGAATAGCTCTATACTGGACAGTGTTACATAATGCATAATCATTGAACCCACAGACACCGGCAGCATAGTCTGAAATAGGACATACAAATTACTTGTACAGTTGTGTATATTTAAGGAAGCCAAGATCTTTACACATTTTCACTATGTTTAGTACTGCTCCCAATGCTCTATCTGTTGAATCAGCCAACACATGTATGGCTTCTTTAAAGGTCAAGTGCTCATCCAGGATCAGGCCCAGATATTTATATTGCTGAGCATTTAACAGTATTAATGATTCAAACTGAAATGGAAATAAACTACTTTCAACTGATTTCTCTCTAAAATAAATAATTTGGGTTTTCTCTTGATTTACCATAAGCCTTCATTTCCCACACCATTCAACAACAATATTTAGCATTTTCTGCAAATCTTCATGTCTGCTATTTTTACCCCTAAATTTAAGTCTAATGTGTAGTTATAGTTTTTAGCCCACCTTCTAAATTATGCAACACCTTGCTATAATTTGAAAGATGCTATGATTACATCAAAATTACATTACATGCATTGGGACTTACACATACATTTCACACTTTTCAATGCTTCTTAAACAATAGTTTTTATTCACTGGAGGAATTAATGTAATTATTATTAATAACATGAATGTTGAATTCACGTATATATTTATATGCCCTTCATTAAAGCAACTGCTTATACTTCTTGTGACACTGCTGGTGGATAAGCATAACGTGTCTCATTGGCAGTCAGGGCTACAGGTCATCAGTCATGATTTATTAGTTATGGAATAGATGCAGTATAATACAACAATTATACATTAACTTATGGGTGGATCCCTACCCATGCTATGAGGGATGTCCAGTATAATTGAAGCTACCATATTTGATGTTGTGTATGTGATATATACATATATAGGACCTCTGCATAAGACAAGCCCAGAGTCTCCACATCAAGAGTTCGCTAGTGGAGGAGGCTGCTAATGACCTGATCAACATGCTGCTGGAGTTTGACCACAATCAGAGAGAGGAGGTGGAGAAGGTTGAGGAAGAAAGCTGCGCTGAGAGCAAGACCATAGACCACATTGACAGTGAAGGTATTCTAACATTTTCCTTTTGAGATCAATTCGAAAGATATAAGATATGATAAGGTCAAATGTCAAATTATTATTTTTTTATTTTTTTTGTATTTGCGATGTGAGAACTTGGGGTTATCTCACATTTTAAATTCCTCATAAATCAAGGGGAGCTGTAGTTAAACAGGTTCACTGTCAATGTGTCACCTCTTGCAACTCAGGTGAAGACGAGGGACGCTCAGAGGGCCGTCTCTTCTCTAGAAACACCTTGCTCCCTCCTGCCAGCGTTGGGCCTTCCTCTCCATTGGTGAAGAGGAAGAAAAAGAGGGACCTGATGGAAGTAATGGAGGAGGAAGCCCAGGAGCTGCTCTCCTACTTCAACCATCGCAATGTGGATGCTTTGCTCAGATTGACACGCAACACCCTGGAGATGCTACGCAAGCGCATCCACGCCTCCTCACTAATGCATTTCTTGGGTGGGTAATTCTGGCTTTTGAGGTTGATAGTTGTCTGCCATGTCTTCTGAGCTCATAAAATGTCAATCTTTGAATCATATCACATTGCATCAGAGCTACTCCTCTCCCCCTTCTGTAGCTGAGAGTGACTCACCCAGACGTGGTAAAAACTGCGGTCAGCAGGCAATCTTCAGAGTCAATGTGACCCTCTCCATTCCTAACATCGCCATGGTTCCAGCTCTGGAGGAGGTCCAACAGGCTCTAAACCGGGCTGTAGAGTGTGTAGTCAGTGTCAGCAAAGGAGTCAGCCAGTGGAGCAAAGAAAGGATATCCAAGGTGGGTTTGATCTGATGAAGTAAGCAATCATGTGTACTAAATTATAACAACAAAACTGTAACTAATTAATGATAATTTTATGCTCCTCTAGTCTCCCAAGCAAACCCTGAGGTGTTTTCTAAAGGCTGTTTTCTCTTTTGCAGAGGAAAATGAATGAAAGACGGATGGCGGCTCTTAAACAGGACAGTTCTGAGAGTGAATCAGAGGATGGAGCAACAACATACAGGAGCCTGGCTGGTATGAGAGGACATAAGACCTTACCTAACTTAAACTCTGCAGTTCAACAACAATATTTTGACTTCAGAGTGATTTATCCATATTGTTTTGAACATGCAGACCAGAACACTGATTATTAGCTGCTGAATATCAGATCTCCATATTTTAGCTCAGCAGAGCAAAGTCACATGTGACGCAGAGAGATTTGTTGATAGAGTTTACGTGAATATGTCAGTGGCTTGAAGAAAGACATTTAAACAAAAGGCATTTTAAAATATCACTCAGATAGAGTGGCCGTCTCAGTCACATTGCACCCTGGCTAAAATTGAGATAATGTTGTAAAACACTGCATGATAATGGATGATAAAGTTGCATGGTGATTGATGTGCTAAAACCAACACAAAAGTTAAGTTGAAAAGTGGATATGAACATGTTCAATATAAACTTTTAGAATCAGAAAATGTATTTGTATAAAACTTTCCTCAGTTGCTCAATTCAATGAAGATCCTGTGGTAATGATTTTAGGTGACATGGGATATTTAAAGCATCCACTCACCTGAGACATGTATTAGATAGATAGATAGATAGATAGATAGATAGATAGATAGATAGATAGATAGATAGATAGATAGATAGATAGATAGATAGATAGATAGATAGATA
>JAVQJL010087795.1:0-38072 GCA_036024295.1 Nannoperca obscura
AGTGTATTTATTCAGATGTGAGCTGTTCTGACTGAAATAAGCACATTTTGATGAAAACTCTAAGTTTAGCTTTTTATCCTTTAAACATGCTTGTTTGAGTCTACTGTTCAGTTTGAGCCGTCTCTGAGTGAGAACTGGACTTTGCTATAGTTAACTCAGAATTGACTTTAACAGTCAGTTTCTTTGTCTCCTCATCACAGTAGCTTGTATTGTACAGTACAGAGTGTATTTATTCAGATATATATATATATATTTATCTTATTCCTACAGCAGGCGCCCACCCATATGCTTACCTTTACTGGACCGTTAGTCTTTAATTCCATTATATTCACTGAGTAATTGACCCGCTTGCCATGTTGATCAAACTGGATGTTTCCTGTCAGGCCTTCCACACGAACCTTCCAGACAAATCAAACCATGTTACAACATAGTATTTTCAAATTGGCTTTCACAGCATGTACACTAAGACTGCTCTGTTTTGTGTATCTATCATGCTGCATTCTGACTGAACGGGTGGTTGGATGTAAACTAATGTGGAAGAGCCAAAAAATAATTCACTAACTGTCACTAATTCTACGTCCTTCAGTAGTGAGTACATTCTAGCTACAATGGCGACCTGCCAGCCAATAGAGTTTTACAGTTGGTATGATGGGAGGGGGTGACTGCTGAAGAATGTGTGATAGTATTTTTATCTGACAACTATGCAGTGAGGTAATCACTAAAAACATACTGCATTCCAGGAAGTCATCATCTTCGATTTCCAGAAAAACAATCAACCAAGTAACAGCATCTGTGCCACCCTAACTCATCAATTTAAGCTATCTATCTACAAGATCCATCTATCTATTGACCATGAGGCACAATGGAGATGGGTGTCCTGTTATTCTTTCCTCTTCAACAAAGTTAGTGCCATGATCCTTAATGACTTGGGGGAGGGGGAGGTTTCATGCCAAGCTACAAAGCAGCGGAATGGCATAAGGTATCAATCGGTGTCCAGATTGGAGGGGAGATCGCAGCATAGACACACGCTGTGTGTGTTGCAACACTTGAAAAATATACTCCTTATCTTCTCTTATTGGCAGCCAACAAAAGGGTGGAAGGAGGAAGGAACAGAAGGAGGCTTAAAGGTACCCTGCGGAGTTTTCTTGTAAACACAGTTATGTTTCAATGCAGTGTTACCAACTAAAACACATTGGGTGTATCCATGAGGCCTAACAAACATGCTTAATGGATTTCATCTGACATGTTTGATCCCGACCAAGGGACTCCCTGTCTTTTCCTCATAGGGTGGCCAAAGGCAGCTATTTCTCATCTTTTCTTGAGTACCCGACGATAGCTTCAAAGCCCAGTACTGATCAATTATAGAGAAGTTCTGTGAGATGTTACCTACTGGCGCTTCAATCACAATAATCTCACCCTGGATACAGTTTTTGTGGTTGTTGACACCCATCTCCACGGTGCCTCATGGCCAAAAGGAAGAGTTCAGGGACTTTTTCCAAGCTCAGATGGACGGGTCAGGGTGGTAGAGAGACACAGATAAAAGAAAAAACCGTTGTGCATCCTGTCAGTTGGTTGATAACACTTATAGAAATCCAAGATGGTGATTGCACCCTTGGTATTTTTCTTTGTAATATATGTTTCACGTATTTGACAGGTACTTTTTCTTTGAGTTTATCTCCTCAGATATTGAAGGTAGTACCCATTGTGTAATTTCAGATAAAGTAAGAAGAATCTATTGAGATCTGCTATCAGATACACTTGGCCTAAAAGGTAGAATCACCTCAATTTTGCCTTCAGAACCTGAAAAAACTCAAACAAAGGAAAGGCTGTCAAGCTTAATTTCTCAGAAGGAGAATGATGTTGCCTTGCATAAAAGCTCAGAGAACAGTCTGTGGTTAGTCCTCTGTTTCTCTTCTGAATAATAGCTGTCAGTATATATGTGTGCGTACATATGCATGGTGAAAACATCAGTCTTTAATCAATCTCTGTAAAGTACTTTCTGCCTTTGTTGCATTTTGTTTGGGGGATCTGTTGTTACCACAGTAGGGTGTGTGTAAGTGCAATGTGTTACCTGTTTCAGTGCTCGCTCGATCTCTACTCCCTGAGCCCAGGGAACAGCAGGATTGGCCAGGCAGTCACCATTGTTGGCCCTCCTGGTGAAGTCGATGCGCTGTTTGTGCAGGTAGCGGAAGGCTTCCGTCATCACCTGCACGGCGTCGTAGGTCAACGCTGATGTGTACTAGGGGAAAAAAATGGGAAAAGATGTTGGGAATGGGGTTGTAGAAGAGGCTTTAAATCTGAGTCCTAACCTTGAATTCACCTATCGTACAAATGAAGACGACCAACATGAGCCACACACACGCACCCACCACACCTCCTGCTTATTATCCTCCCTGGTACATCTTGTCCTGATTAGAGTGCATCTTATGTGTCTGGTGCTGGTGGTCGTTTTTTTTTTTTTTTTCATCTGTTGTATTTATGTTCTGTGCTGCACTATGTTGTAAATGTCAGAGTGATTTTTTACCCAGACTCAAAACCACTGGCAGCAGCCTGGTTGTGTGACAGTAAAAATAACTTGAACTTTTGCAAATAAAAGGTGGGAGAATGTTTTTGCTGATGGCTGATATTTCAAATTTGAGTAGTTTACAGTGTTCTCTGAGTTTGGAGACTAAGGGTGGGAGGCAAGATCAGTTCTGAGTGAGCAAATATTACATTAATTACATCAATGCACTAGAATAGGTAGCAAATAGAATGGATTTTTCCCCGTTAATTTAATATCTCAGCATCCTAATTTAATTGACATTGCCTGCATGTGAAATAATATGATCTGTATAAAAAGCACTCATGGGAAAACAAATGTGTGTTTGTGAAACAGTGCATAAGAATCTTTACTCAGAGATATCTTTAATAATGCACACAGTGTGTACATGTGAGTGTAACGCTATACAGATGTAGGAAACAAAATGTACTTTGAGGTTACAGACATTAGCGCAACTCAGGCACAAGTGCTTACAAAGACATTTTCAACCAACTATCACGCCACGCAAATAAAGAAAAATACACACTCTTAACACACTCAAGCATGTGTGCATACTTATACTCACCCTTATTTTACTATCAGCACCAGGATACTCCTTTTCTTCTAGGGCTTCCCATCTCTGGTCAAACTTGGACACCAAAGGATCATCAAAATCAACAATCTGAAAGCCTGACACGTTGGCACCGCCATACTGGATTTTGGATAGGTCCCCATCAATGAAACCCTGAAAACATAAAATTGAGACCTAAATGTTATCTCTCTATATGAGGGATTTTACAAACATATAAAGTGATAACACCATCCCTAAACACCTGTAGAAGTTGAAGAAGAACTTACCAGATTGGCTATAATGTAGTGGTAGCCTTTAACATGTCTGCCAATTGTGATGACCTGTGGGGTTAAGAGACACAAATATAAAACAAAAGTATAAACTCTCATTTGAAAAGAGAAATAGGTCTCAGGCAAACAGGGACCACACATTTTTTTACTTTGCCAATACAGTTTTAAAATGACTCACCAAATGAATTCACGCTATTTCAAAGCTTTTTTTGTTATCAGTATTATTTTTGCAAAACCTACATTGTAATTCTCTAATAGGCCAAGAGTGTGACAACCAGAGATAAGACATCCACAAATGTAATAACAGTTATATCCAACTACACAAATCTTCCATTATATTCAGACAATATAATTGGTGACTATCAACCCTTACATGGCAGACAGTACTGGCCATTTTCACTGAATAAAAACACTGAAATGTTCACAGTCACAAGTAATGCCAGACAGAGATATCCAATACCAAATTCACTTCCAGTATCAGTAAAGCAGCAGGAAAAAGGCAGAAAATAACAGAAATATCTCAACTATGTACCAGTTCAGTATCTGACATAAATGACACACGGGAAACTAATCCTGCTACTTGACTGGCACCTCCGTTTGTCAGGGCCGCTACTTGAAGCGGATTTGAATAATAATGTCTTGTATCTCCAACGTAAATGTCTTTGACATGAAGCAAGAAACTTCCACTGCAATAGACTCTGTTTTTCCCAGATAAACAGTCACTGAGGCTGTACGCATTGATTTTGTTCAGCATTCTGTTAAATAGACGTTGGCATGCTTCAAATGCTAATCAATAAGCCTCTCTCTTGGGTAAAAGGTGGAGTAAAAATAACCTGCTTATGTGCATCTGTTTTGCCTTTAATTGCAGTTTTGTTTACAGCCAAAATGAACAATTAGTGTAATTGTTATGGTGCCTTTCTACATCTGCTGGACTGCCGGGATCCTGTGACAATGTTGTTTTTCTAAGTGCTGTATCAAATGCACATATTTCAGCTGAATATTATTTTTGTCCTACAGGAGTAATTAAAGGGCAATAGGGCTGTTAGAATTTCCTACATTCACTAATAAAAATACTGATTAAAAAAGTGTTATTTACACATCCCGATGCTATTCTCACATCATAAGATAATTTCTATTTTCCCTTATTCTATTTGCCTGATATTAGTTTTCTAATGCAACACTGCAAAACACAAAATCAAAAATAATGGAATATACCAAAAATAAGCAACCAAAACCATATCACAAACACTTACACAGTTGTGTCAAGTGTATCAATGAAACAATTAAATCATTGTAAGTGGCCGAGTCCTACCTCTTAAGTGTATTTGACATTCAGATTTCAACATCAAGCCAAGCAAACAAGCCAAGCAAAAACAAAAATGTCACAGAAATATTCAATGATGGTAATAATTTTAAATGCAAAAGCTTTGGAAAGGGGAAACCATCTCTGCAAAATGTATTGAGGCACTGCTCAGTAGATGTTATCATATGAGCACCAACTCAGCCAGGTGCCTGTGTTGGCATCAAAAACATGTCTTAAAAAAACCAAAAGACTCATGTGTTGTGTGTAGCAAACCGAGGCAAGCTGAGATAATCATGAGAAGATGGAAGCAGACAACAGACAGCAAGTGAACTATTATTCCCTTCATTTTTAATAATCACTTATCCCTGAAAATAAAGAGGGGAACATAAGAAAAGACAAGAAACTACTTTACTTAGTTCACTTGAGTTACTGTCAAACCAGAGTCTCACCCAGTTTTTCCGCAATCTTAAATTCCATTTCAACACCAAATCCAGAGGCCACATACATTTGGAATGGAAAAGTTAAAAGAAGACAAGCAGTCTGCCGCTGTCAGTAAACTATTTCTTCCAACAGCTATAAACATGGCAGCAGCATACACTATTCCTTTACCCAAATCCCCGTTTGCATAACCCGCTTGCAAGTCTGTTGTTAGCAGTGAAATAAAACATTTATTTACACTTACTTACTTTCAGATAAAACAAAAGACAGCACAACAACACCAAAAGTCATGTGCTAACATTGTAACAAAGATGTCCAAATCATGTCAAGATAACATTTGTACTATAGGTTCTGAATGAATTTCTGCAGAATAATCTAAAATGTTACAGATATTTGTTGTGGTATATTTGTGTCTACATTTGAGCTATTATTATAAAAATGGAATCACTAAAGGGTTGGTATCTGGTATCTGGTTTTGATATCTATCAAGGCCAATTACAGAAGCTAATACAATTGTCCATACTAGCCTCAAAAACTAAATGCCCCAATGGGACACTGAATATTATACCTGAGACAGATAGTACAAAATCAGCTTAATTTTGAGACTCTGACAAAATTAGATTTTGCCGTTAATAAGGGGGTTCAAGACCCCCCTAATTTCGCACACTGCTCTACCTGATCCATGATGTCTTTAACTTTGTCCTGTTCACAGTCCAGGATCACCCTCCTCTCTTTCTTGTTCTCCAGATCTTGGAAGAGTGAGCGGTAGGCCTCATCTTTCCTCTCGTCTTTCAGGTTCCCTACGTTGATGGCTGTCACCTGCCACTTCCTCTCTGCTGCTGTGTCAAGAACAACCTGCAGCGTTGTCAGGCCTGAGGATGGAAATAAAGTGGAATTAAAACATTATTCATAATTGACTGATTCATCCATGGTATCCTTTGGTACTGAAGACATTTGGAGACAAACCCTGCTGACAAATGGGACCAAAAACATTTGACCACCCTGGGATGGTATGAATAAAGAAGACACCGTGCATTGTACTGTGCAGACGCACAGTATCTGTGTCTATTTGTTGTCTTTTCTGCTCAAGCTATGCACTGAATTCCTGATTTCTCTAAAACTGGCTTTCCAATAATGGTGGCAATACATTTTGTGTGTGCTTATTGTATTATATCGGCATATTTACATACAAACTTTAGACCTTACAAAGAGAGGAAGTCATGGCAACAGAGCAAAGACAGCAATGGAAAAAGCAGAAAAAACACAAACTATGTGGCAGACAAGACGTGTGTGAACACAGTTATTTTATTGCAAAATTGGCAGCATTCACTGTCTGCTTATTGAAACCCTGTGGAGTTTTCACAGAGACGCAGTGCCTTATGTAAAGAGCTCATCAAGATGATTCACCGGTGTTCTGCCATGAACCTGACCAACATGTAGGAGGAAAGTGAGTCTAACAATACACTTGACTGCATCAACACCAAAAGTTTTATATCGCTGATTTATGACTGCATTTTTTTGTGTGTTTTTCCTCTCAACTTTTAAAAAACTCTAGTTTTTGACAAAACAATATCTAATCAACTTACTTGCTTGTGTTGAGGATTTCCATGGTATTACACAGCCTCCACCAGCAGATGAAGTGTGCTCAGTTGTCATTGAACTGTAGATGTTCAAACTTTAATTATTTCCATTACTAAAGTCAATAATCTTAAGCTAACATGGAGGAGAAGTGGAAAGTTTGAACATCTACAGTTCCATAACGACTGATGAAGAGTGTATGATATGGCAGACAGCTCCAGCTTTTGTTTTGACAGATGTTTCCAAGGTCAAGAATGAACTGTCAAGTTCAGTTGAGTCATTGTCAATTCCCTTTCCTCACCCTTCTCTTGGTCATTAGGTGTTGACATTAGTGTAGACAAAAATGTGGCTTCCTTTAGTCCTCCTTCATCCCTCACTGCCTTCAGTGCTGCCTGCTATTTGTAGAAGTGGGTGAATGATAGTAAAACAATCTTCACATCAGTATGATCCTATGCAATCAATTGTTTTATTCTTTACTCCAAAAATCAGTAAAACATAACGAAGAAAAGACACATACTGTCGTATCTGAGTAATTTCATTAAACGTAGAACCTGTCCATCAATCTGAAGTGCAGTCAGTTTAAAGTCTCCATTTGAACTTATAATTCTATCACCCTCTCTATCTAGTTTCACAGCTGAATATCTGCTGATATTGATCCCTGGTCTGCAGCAGGCGGTTGGAGAGCAGTTGGATAAAAGGTTTGAGTGTTTCATTCCACTCTTGCTACTGCGAGATGAATTACAGATGTAATCAATTTCATGCGACATAACAACGGTTTTACGATGGAGGGGAGGAAAATGGAGGCTTGCAGTTTTAGCTGAATGAACTATACATCATAATTACAGTAAGGTCATTATGGTGTGGTTAAATTTGACTGTTTCACCAATGCTTATAAAATAGGATAATTAGAATCTAGAGTAATATACAGTGAAGATAAAGCATGGCCATTGGGAAAATGTTTGAGGAAATGTTAATTCTCCTTTAATGGTGTTTAAGGTTAAATTATAATTTAACATAATTAGTGTCTTTGAACTGAATGTGAGGGCATGGCTGTCCTTGAATCACGCATGTCAGTGTATAATGTGGCTCTAAAGGTTTTCAGTATTTCTAAACACCATTGTGAATGTGTTATTATACTGGGTTTCTTACATTTTAAATGGTATTTGCAGTATTTTCCAAGAAGGCTCTGATATAGCAGCCTCATCACTGTTCAGAATTAATACTCATAGCTGGAAGGCTACTCATTTTAGCTGTTACAAAGTCTCTCCGACAAAACAGCAAGAGAGTAATGTTTACTGTACTCACATCCTGCAGTTTAACATATAAAAAATACTTTCAAAAAATGAAATGCACTCCACAGAGGCAATTTCCTCTGAACTTCATGTCAGTGTTGTTATAGCCTCCGCATTATTTTGCATTATCTTTTAAAACCCAAAACAACCATTTATCTACAAAAGGTAACTGCAGCAACAGTTTTTTCTTCAGTTAACCTCACCAGTGAAATGGACCTAAACATGAGTAATAATAGCCACAAACAATCTTTAAAAAAATAGATTTGAACAGTGTTTGTCATTTTACCTGTGGTAAGAAACCATCAGTGTTGGGCAAGTTGATTAAAAAACTCACTGAAAAAGTAATTACTTTATTAATTATTCATTGTCAAAAGTAATTTGATATATTATTCATTACAAGACCCACACCTCGCATCTACTGTATTTAACATATGTAAAAATAGACCAGAGGAGGCATAGTGGTTTAACAAGCAGCCAGGATGGAGGGACGATTTGGACCATCACAAGCTAACGTTAGCTTTGCTACGGCAACAGCACAGCCCTCCAGAAGTCCTTTCCTCACAGTGAAGTGAAATCATCAAAAGGTCAGTACACCAGTGTTTACACATTTCTAATGATTTGGCCTTCTTTCTCCAATCTCCAATCACATCAGTCTACTTGTGATATTATCTGTCTGTACAGTGAACCTTGAGATAACCATTTAATAAAAACCTTGCAGTTCACAGACGGCCTGGTATGATGCATATTTCTATTGGATAGGAATTACTTATTATCATTGCTGTTTAGAATGAGACATATGTTATGCCTTGGCTTGCAGCCAGCATTATGCTATCCATTCAAACAGGCATGGTGATACCACTGAACTGGAGAGCAGAGATGTTATGCAGCCTCACATTTACCACTAAGTTGCCCAAGATTTAAAAGGTCAGGGTAGAGTGAGGAGACATGACCTAGTGATGCTGGATTATTTCTGCTCTTCTAGTGATCACACATGCAGCCTCGGCTGTGCAAGCTTAACTTCATGCTCATTGATCACGAACATCTCAATGAGCTGACGTACGGGAATGTATGAGCATATGAATTATATAAAAAGGCTCTCAAATAATACATAGAGGAAGTTCAGTTCAGTACTTACTTAATTGCAGCTTCATATTAGCTATAATCGCTTTGCTTCAAGCTATTGTTTCCTCACTCAGCCACTGTGGTAAAGGTCCAACATCCTCCACCCAGGTATGCCTGTTCACTTTCTGCATAATACCATTTGAAGCACCACTTAAATCTGTTGGTAAGTGGTTATAGGCTCTGTCTGAAAAATATGAGAGTTTTGTGATTGCATGCAGTGCTGCCATTAGAGGAAGAACTCAAATCTGCAAATGGTTTCCTTAGGAATAAGGAAGAGTGCTATTACAGCCCCTTTTCACAGCTCAAACAAATACGTTATGTTCAATATTCTAGAGGTTTGCGTTTTAAGCATGAATTGGATGTGGAAGAGTTTTTTTATGTTATTAATGCTATTTATTTATTTTTGACTGGTGTAATGGCCCTAAATATTGTGAAACACGCTAATTAAAACAAAGGCTACATACAGTGTCAGGAAAAGTAAGAACAAATAGAAAAGCAGTTTTTGTCATGACTGCAGCAAAAACCAATTTTGGTAAGTAAAATGTTATCATAACTATTTACAACCCTATCAGTTTTGCTTTCCACTAACTCATGAGTGAATTATCTGCTTTTAGCTGCTAAATGCTCCACTGAGTTCACCAACTAGGGCTGAGCTCCAAAGGTAATCCTAGCCAATGGCTGTGACCACAGGGTGAGGCTTTCCTGGCTTTCCTGGTTACGGGTATGGACACAAAACAAAAAGGACAGGCCATTAAACACTCAAGGTTAGGGAAAAGATAGAGGCTATGGCTAAAAATAGTTATTAATTAGGTCTGTCAGGGGTCTACCACACTTAAAGGGCACACTATTTCCTGCATTGGCATTGAACCTTGGAAGTAAATTGTGAGGTGCAGAATCAAATGCAACTCCTAAGGATACTGGGCTGCTTTAATAGGAAAGATTTACTTTCTTTCCCTTCCTTTCCCAAATAATCCAACTGGCAGTACTAAAGTATCAAAGTTTTGGTGAGAAAACACACTTTTAAAAGTCTGACTGAGAACATATCTGCATTCAGTGAGAGAACGAAATGCAAAAAAGAATGTCACTCAGAGTGTCTATCCACCCACAGACATACATCGATAATTTAAGCTGGTTTACTGATAACAGCTGACAATGGTGGTGTTGGTTCATCCATTAGTCTCAATGTGCTAATAGAATTCATCATAAGCAGTGCCAACTTTATTGCCTCCTCTCCCTCAGCTCCGTCTTTGACTGAGAAACACCCCCACACACATCCTTGCATCATTTACCAACCTGCTCAGTCACTTACAATCTCTGCCTCTCTCTGTCTTTCTCCACACTTGGTTGCCATGGGAATGAGTGGATCACACTGACCTAATTAGACAGCCATGCAATGATGAAATATGCAAGTCCTTCAGTGCCATTGCGGACGTACAGGAGATACAGCAGGTCAGAGTAAGAATTAGCATGAGGACAATCTAAAGCAGCTGGTTGAAACCTGCCCTCTGATTTTGGAGAGGGACAGTATTTGATGGTGCTGTCAGCCAGAGCAAGGCTGACTGGGAAAATCAACAATGGATTCTGTGAGAAGAGGATGAAGAGCATGTGGAAAAGTTGAGAGGGAGGGCAGTCGGAGAGTTTAAGTGATGGGAATCGATAGAGAGTTAAAGGTAATACAGAGCGGAAATAAACTAAATCCCTCCTAAGCCACTGGCACTAGACTGTATTCAGCCTAAACACTCCTGTATAGTAAGTAGTGATCCCACTTCTTTAAGTGGATTCATTTCCAATTACCTTAAGCCACTCAGTGTGTTATTTAAATGTTCTGGTAAGTCATCTTTGGGCATTCATCAAGTATCATTCAACCGCCAAAAAGTACTTTTTGGAAATGATCCCACAACTCCTCCTTTTAATGTGCTGAAAATAAAAATAATGAGTGATTTTTGTTCTATAATGGGAAGTAATTCAGGGGCTTAATTGTGAACTAAAAGCCGAGCATCTTTATAAGACAGTAAAAAAAATACACTGTAACTGGACACTATTGAGGTCTTAAATCTATTCTTGCATTGCAGTAACAGTGTTGAAATTGAAAGAAACTCTATCTGTAGGAGAGATTTCCTTTTCCGTGCTTGATGGTCCCTCAGTGCGGCAGAAGGCTGCATTGTTTTCCAAGTGTACAAGTCACAGAATCACAATTAGCAGACAACACTATGAAATGAGTTACATGACGCAACAAAGCGAGATAATGCACAAGCAGGAATCGTGTGTTCTTTAGTCCTTTTGCCGTCATTGTCTTTACACTTTAGACATGACTTTCTTGCACTTGGCTGTCTGCCATTTTAAAGAGTTGTGTGGTGTGATATTCAGACACTACACGTGAGTGGAAAAAAAGACGCTAAAATGGTAAGGATGGAGGATGTGTAGAACCATTCAGACAGTGAAGAAAAACATCTGCTAAATGAAAATTTAGCACTTACATCAGTGATGAAATCCCTGATGAAAGGTATCAAAGAATAGAGACAGAATAGATTTTAATATGAAGTAAGTCTGCATATTACAGTTTCAGGGTGGATAATTTTTCATCTTTCACTGCCTTGCATAAAATCAATCCCCGATCTGCAATTACAGGTGCACAGACAGAAACTTTTACTTCTGACTGCAACATCTTCTCACAATCCATGAAGGGAAGTGTTTTTTTAATCAAGGGCATTACTATTGCTGTATTATTGACAGTGTCTTTAGTTAAATGGAGAAGACTGATAAACAATGAATGCTATCTTTCTGCATACACACAATTTTGAACCCCAACTGTGAAGCATCTCTTAATTGTTATGGGGAAGGTCTCTGGGTCAAAGCGATTGATAAACCAGGAGGTTTTGTGTACCGGTTTTAGCTGTCAAGCAAGTAGCAACTTTTTTAGTACTTGGTGTTCATATCATAAACGCATAATGCAAAAAAATCACACCTCTATGTGGAGCAAATGTGGAAGTCCATAGTTGTAGGGCACATCACCTCTGCTATATGTCTGAAATGACTGACTGTTACATTAAACAGACTCAAACACAGGAGGCGCTATTGTTGATTGTATGTGACAAGCTGTTTGTCATGAACCAAAATGCCCTTTACCTAGATTTGCCTGTGCTGTGCTAGACACATGCACTGTGTTTTGCATATGAATGGTGTTTGTGCTGAAAGAAGCAGTTTAAAAACAATCTTTGGACTTGAAAAAAAAGAGTAACATACATACCAAATTTTTAATCAAGGTAAAAATAATTGCCTGCTCCAATTATGTAGATATAGCCCCATATGTAAACTCTGTCTCCCAGTCCAACTTCCAATGGAGACACATCAAAAGTGGACAACAGCTGCAGCTGCAACTTTAGGGGAAATAGATCTGGAAATATGCTTTCGAAAGAGACAAATTATTTTCCATGTCTTACCTCGATCACTGTCGTACAGGTAGGCAAATTTGTCCCACTTGTAGTACTCGATGAGGCTGAGGAGAGGCCCCTTGATATCAGGTCTCATCTGGATAATAAACTGCTGATTCCCATCCAGAGGGAAACTGGGCGTAATGAAGGAGACGTGGAGCGTCCCACAAAATGACGTGATGGTGTTGACAGACTTCTTGTCGTAGAACCCGAAAATGGCGTACACTCCTCTTGAGAACTGTGAACAGACTGAAGCACAGGAAAGACGTTTGTTAAGCTCAATGCTAAGCACACATCCTCTACATCTTGATGTCTAGTGGGCTTCATGTAGTTGAGGTTTTCTTTCATGCCAGGAATTATTTTGTCTGAACAATCGGATTTTCCTTTTCAAAACAAACTCTTGACATTTATTTGCAAAGCTTTCACAGCACTCTCCCATAACTCAAAATAATGTATATATCAAAAACCTTTATTACAATCTTTTAGTGCACATCGGGGTTGCACACTACTATTAAGGGACATCTCTTTCAGTTTCTCTTTCAACTGATTAATGGATAGCTTTCCATAAGCTCTGTCAGGGGAGTCATTTTATTCAACAGTAACAGATCCACTGTATACCAGTCCCCATGTGAGTTTCCCTATGACTTTTTGATACAGTGGGAATAAGTGTTGTTGAGTATGAGTCAAGTATTCACCAAAGCTGCACATAAATTCTTAATATGTGATATCCATCTGTGCTGTACCAATGATAGGCTGTAATAGTGCTGTTTAGTGTTTGATTTCTGCTCAGGCCAGAAATTATTTTGGGCTTCTCTTATAGAAATATGTGACAGGGCAGATTTGCTCCAGTGCACTGCTACACCGCCACCTATTAGCAGTAGATGTGTCCACGGCAGATTATATAACATCCTTTAAACATACATTCTTTGGAGGCCGTTAAAACTAAATCATTGCCTTTGTTAGGATCCTTTTAGGGCATGCAACCAGCATTTATGATGACTCTGTGTGTTTGCATCAGGTTATTTGTATTGTATCCACATCTTGTTAATGCTGCAGAATCATCTTGTTCAATAACTCATGACCCGCTCAGGTACATACAGTATAGTACCGTTGCTGGCCTCTAACACACATTATGCACAGACCAAAAAGGGCAGTGTGGACTGAAGGTAAACATGAATGCTGAATGTCTAAGTAATCCTGAGGTTGCAGGCTGTTTCTCAAACATTGCACCAGGGTCAGCAGATTGGTATGTTGCTTGTAAATGTGTATTGATCAATTGTAAGTTAATCAGGCTTATTGACTTGAACATATGTGTCCTCCAATGTAATTAAACTAATGAGTAATTTCCTTTTCCAGTATATAACTGGGAGGACCTGCTGACAAAGGGAACTTGACTCTATACATCAGATATTAGCTAGCTTGATGTGCATTAAGTACTGTAGGCATCCTGTCACTGCACTGGCTGTGAAATGTAAACATGCTGAGCAGCATAAAGCATAACTGCTGTGGTTTTAGCAACATGGGAATGAAGGCATTTTATCAACAGAATCATAGAAGCTTTGTTCTTAAGCCTCTATGTTAAGGTTTATTCAATTCCTGCTTTAATGTGTCACACATACACACAGTGAGTACTCTTTACAGCCACTTACTCGTACTATTAAGCATTGAGCAGCTTCATTAGTGAATTTTCAGTTAGAATTAACAGCAGCTCATTAAAATTTGTCTCTGGCGAATGAATCAAGCAGCCTGCAGTATTCGGTCTTCGTCTGTTCTCAAACTCTGTCCCTGCTTAACAAGACAGACTTACTCGGACTTGAAGAACTTAGATTAAACTAAATCTCCTGTCTCCAATAGAGCTGCAGAGTTGGAGTTGGAGTTATTCCGGGCAGCCATGGTTCTTGAAGTCAAAGTATTGGTTGATTTGTTTTCTGCATAGACAGTTCAGCAACAGTTGGAGCACTTCAAAGGCTTGGGCGGACATGAAACTCTGGTTTAAATCATCAATCCTACCTGGAGAATATCACTTCTCAAGCCCCTGTGGGTTTTTAGGCAATTCTCCATCACATTCCCTTACAAATGATATATTGCATATCTATATATATATATTTTATATGTGTAAATAAAGAAATGAAAACAGATGAGCATCTGCATCAGAAAACACTTTCTTCTTTGCTATAAAGTCAAATGTACAAGCTTGTGTGTGTTAAAAATGTAAGGAAAAAAGTTAACTATCACTCCTAAGGTGCATTTGGGTGCATCCAGTCACTGAGCTAAAAAGAAAAAAGTTTAAAAGCTGTGTGTGATGATTACCAACTAATAAGCTCTGCATCAATTCACTTTCAGAATCTTGGTACATTTTGGATGGATTTGGCGACTATGGCACAGTGTTTTGTTCTCTCTACAATGATGAGACATTTTGAAGTCACTTCTTTGCTATTGTTGTTTTTAGAGCCATTTAACATACATACATACATACATTATAAAACAGAAACAATAAAGTCTATCTATTTATTTATTTGTTATACCAAAGTGAATGGACTTTTTTTTCCCTCAGAAACAAATAATTAAAACTGGTGGACATAACCTAAATTAATATAATTGTTACATTAGTATACTATTCATAATACTTCTCCATCTTTAAGGCTCCTCCAACCCTTGCTGCCTTTTGACCCTTTAGAGTCCCAAAACATGCAGAGCTCATCAAGAATGGGCCAAAAGGGGACAAGGCCAGCTTTCATCCACTGCCTTTATTCATGTGCTTCAAAAATCTTTACCAATCCGTCGACTTCAGCAATTCAGTGTTCATCATAGTCATCTGAAACAAACCTTTAACAGCAGTCTGATCACCTCCATCCGTCTGTGGCACCGTTCCTAAACTTTTTAGCAGGTGACAGTGGTCAGTGATGTGGCCACAGAGAGATCAGACCTCACTATCCGATTTCACTTTGTGTAACTGGGAGCTAATGAAACCCATAGTGTGTTGTCTGTTATTGTTTGTTGCAATCTAATAGGAAATGTACAATTCAGTGAAGAGGATGAAATATCCCTCATAGAACAGGTTTGGTTAGGTCATGGCACTTTGTTCATGGGTAACAGTTTTCTGAAACAAATGAGAACTATGCAGCAAAGCTTTCATTTAAATTTGGTTTCAGTAATATGGACAGATTTGCTTCCAAACATACTCAGAAAATGTAAGATTGTAAGATAAGTGATGGTTAATTCATGGTTTCAGGGATTAACCATCCATTCTATATTATATAGCTTTATATTTTTGTGTTTGTGGGTGTGTTTTGTAAATGTTGCCATGTAGGAGTTTGTACTTTGGCCATCATACTACCCATTTTAAAGGAAAATATTGTTATCTTACTGTATCATCCAATAATCTATTACAATATAACCCTTAACGAGTACTGTTTGTTTTGATACTTTGGAATACATTTTGGAAATAATACTGTACTGTAGCTTTACATAATAGCATTCCTTTGAATAAGGTATAGCGCTGACTGAAGACAAATATTATTATATATAATATTTCCTCAACCAGGAGGAAGCCTGTGTAAGGCTTAATTTTAAATTAATAGTGCTTTTCACTGACAAAGAAAAACACAGATTTTAAAAAACGTTTATATCAGTTGATTTAAATTGATTTTAAGACAGATTCGATGTCCTCAGGCGCACAAACTGTGTTCTGGTGCAAGAAGAAGCTAACCACCGTAACAAGCAGCAAATTACATCCTCTTCTGACAAGCACAGATCTGAAAATTAGAAGACTGGATATTAAAATTGTAATTTTAAATCAGATTTTTACCTGTATTACTGATAACATTTCATAAAATATAAAAGTAGTGATGATAATGCTCTGTCTAGACAAACCTGTTGGACAATGTAGCAACTCTGTGCCAAGTTTTCACCAAGAGAATATCATATACGCTATGTTTATGTCATATTTTGTGTAGCACAGCATGAGAGTGATGGGACTTGTAGCTCTCTCTGTGCCTGGCAAAGCTCACATTTGTTCTTTGAAGAAAAAAGAACATCCTGTTTCATCTTAAATATATTCTAGCATTCCTCATTGCCACATCCCGAAACTAGCAGAGCTGTGGAGTCTCTGTGTCACGTACGTCCATTGTCATGTTTCTAAGGCTTTCTATGCTGACACTCTCTTTCTGGTGAGCTTGCTGAGTTTGCCCATGATTAAAACTCTCTGAGCTCATGCTTAGAGACTGGATTTCTCCCATGAATGCTGCGGCTTATACTGGAGCAAACAGTTTGACAACATGTTACTTTATTACCAAATATGGTAATTTGCAGCCAGACGCAATGCACTACCCATTTATCCATGCATAGACTGCTCAAGCAGGATTTTGCTGGCTCCAGAATGTGACAGCAAAGGAGTGAAGAGCACAAGGTTTTTAATGGGTGAGACATATTCGTGTGCTTCTGCAATAAGGAATTTGGAAATGTTTAATTAAGGCAGAAATGCCAGTCACAAAAAGTAACTTTTAGAAAGGATTGTGGAAAAAACCATTATGCCTCTGTCACATCTGACTGCTTTTCAATGAAACCAGGGAGTGTTTGCCCTCAGAAATCCCCCTACAAACGCAGAGAAAAAGAATGATGTTGACGATGTCACCCTAATTAGGCACCATGAGCAAAACGTTGAAACAAATCTTATCATTGCTCACGGCCGGGTCTGTAAGCTGTGGTATGGACCCAGCTTTCCCCTTTTTTATTGTTCTGTTCAAAAAGATAAAATAAAAACAAAATGCAGTTCTCATTTAATCCTGGAATGTTCAAGTAAGATAAACACACTGTCGACTTGGGGACTTACAGCTACATCCTAACAGTGTAGCTACAGACAATAGTGCATAGGGCATAATATATATGTGTGTGTTTGGTTTGCAGGTGTTTGAGCTGGTTGGCCTCAAAATTAATCTTGAAAATGTTTAATTCTTCCGTCAGTGAACCGTTATGTCATATGAAATAAGCTTTTTGACGAAATAATGTTAAACCCAAATTGTATTCATAAGAGAAAGCTGTGTATGTAGAACAAGAGCAGGGCAGACAGTCATTATGCCAGAGGGGAACCCTCTGGGCCTTTAAGGTATTCAGTGAAGGCCTAAGAAAAAATAATGAAATAATTTTTGTACTCCTAATAAAGTATTAATTAATTAATTGATGTGCTTGCTTTTATTCACTCTGTAAACAGTAGGTTAAAAGATTGAAAAATTGACCAATCACAATATTTCTTAGTTGGCATCTGGGTGAATTAGTGACTTCCCCTGGATGAGAGTGCCTTCAGTAGCTGTAATGCATGCCTTTGTATTGCAAGTGACTGAGGGCATGAACTTGATATTGACAGCTGTCTTAGCCAATCATATTTTTTGGGTGATATCATTCCCTGACATTTTCCAGAATACCTAGTGAATGAATGTCTACTAGGAAGGACAATGAACTTAAGAGCTAGGAAATGGCTTGAGTTAGCGAAGAAGACTGTGGCTGGATTAATTAAGAATTAAATTTTCAAGCTTGCCTTGTCAGGAAAAAACTATCAGGAAATTATGCATAAAGGTCCCAAGTCCATACTTCCAATGCACAGTTCCTGCTCTGGTGTAGTGGATATGTTTTTATTGGGCACATAAATGGCCTGCAGTTCTTTCTAGCTAGTTACAGGAATTTGTATTCATTGTCTTCATTTTTGCTATGTTTGAATTTATGTTGGGTATTGCAGTGTTCAGGCACATGAGTAAGTATGAAATGAATACATTTGTCATTCATTTTCCTATAACAGCATGCAGTCAAGACACATTTCACTATAATAATTAAATTAAAGCATGTCTAAGATCAAATAAACACAAAAAACATTGGATTTGGATTGTATCTACCTTAAAATAAATGAATATTCTAGACATTTTACTTTCCAACTAAACATTTATTGTGTATTGCTTTGTATGATATTGCCACGTGTGGTCCCATGATCCTAATGAAGGTCCAGGGTCCAGGTTCACAATTTGCCATGGCATTATGCATATTACTGTATGTTTCAATAGTATTTTTGACATGCCACTAAAATGTTCTATTATTTAAATAAAGAACAAGTATATAAAAACAATAGCTTTCTATACCTGCATACCTACATATGTTTTCTATTCCACTTGCAGGAAGTTCAAGTTGAATTGTTTTCTGACCACACATGTGAAACTGTTCTTCTGATTGAAACTGCCTGGTCACAAAATGTATCAGGGTTGTGATCATGGTTCATTCGTGCATTGTGTACGTCAATGAAAGAGATACCTTCCCATTCGCATTTAGTGAAGAAATCACATTGCCGTTCTGAAGTTTTTGGACTTTCATTAAAATATCTGTTAGACTTTTGGGTTTGGTAAGACATCTTAGTTGATTGGATTATCAGAAGCAGCTTTAAATCCAATCCAATCCAATATAATGAGTTTACTGTAACTTCCACTGAGAAATTAAACATTACCCACAAATATGTTTACAAACCAGGTGGCTTTAGCAGAGCAGAATAAGAAAAACCTTTACTAATTTATTCAATGGGTCATTCATTTATTTTTAACTGTATGATTATTTATTGATCCTGTTTTGGACATTCATAAAAATGCAGTTTTTGTTTGTAAGAACATGATCGTTATGTCATATACATATATTATCTGTGGTGTCCGATATTGACTAAATTTGATATTGACAATGATACATTTTAAATGATTGTGTAAAATAAATTATTAATGAATTTACTGTTAATGTTATAGTAAATAGTAAATATAATAATGACAGAATAAAAGCAATCTTTTCTTTAACTTTATCTTTGTTTTGACAGTCAATGTAGAGCAGCATTAAACACAAATGGAACATTTGCAGTGTTGTGTTGACTTGTCTAAAGTTGGTTGGATTAATGGCTGCACAAGATTTTCAGCTCTTTATAACAGCTGCATTAGTTGTTCACTGCAGGTACTGTATATTATTTGTACCACAGATGTATAAGCACTTTGTGGTCATCACAAGGGCCTAATCACCTCAATATCACCAGCATGTGGAATTTGTAGCAGTAACTCTGGTACTGTATATCACCTTCTGAGGAGAAGGTGTGCTTTGTGAAATATATTTAGCCGTCCCAATTAGCTGACCTCATTTTCACCACCATGGCACTGAATGCATCTCCACCACTGTTTACATTACTGTTCTGTCACTGATCAAAGATTAAACTTGCATAAATGAACTGTTCATAAAACATCCAAAAATCAGCTAATGCCTTGAATCAGTGTGAAATTGTATGAGATGATGAATACTGGGGATTTATTTGGTCTTTTAACAAACATTTTTATTTCTGTGTTTTGCAAATTCACTTGGTTTGATCATTCCGAATTAGACCCCAAAACTTATAGATGTACCAATGTCTGATCCCAATAAAAGGATTATCGAGCTATTATTTTATTATTAGTTTCAGTATTCATTTTCATTTCATGTCCTTTTAATTAAGAACTAGTTTAAAAATACACTTCAAATGTACCATTTGTAAAAAAGTAAATAAAACGAGAAAAAAAAGAAAATGTTTAATAGCTGGCTTTGCAGTAGGTTTTCATGAAGCTGTTGTGATCAGATAGGACATTCATTAAATCAGCAATGGACACTACCTGATATTTAATAGAAGACCAACAGAAGCACGGTGCATCAGCAAAGTGATGAATCTCTCACACACACACAGACCACGCCACTGTGGTGATGATCATCAGCAGGCCAGTCACAGCTAACAGAACTGACTGTTAGATATCTCACCCTCTCCAACACTCCTGTTCTCACCACAGGTAAAAGGCCTCTGGACTTTGGGGCTTTTATGTAAAACTGATCTGTCACCTGTTGGCGAGGCAGCTTAAAGCCACCATCCCTTCTGTCAGAGCAACCCGAGCACATTTTGTCACTGAGGCTAGGTTTTGACCTTGTATAGCTCTAAAAACAAACCATGGGGTTGTCAGAGCCTTCCAAAACAGCACATATGACTGGTCTAAAAAAACTGGTAAGGGATTTTTAAACTGCTTCCTTATGTTAAGAAAAAATTCCTTTCTGCATTCAAGAAAACAGCATGTTGACTGTTGGTAAGAAACAGAATGAGGACGTTACATGCCCTCTATCCCCAACCAACATCTCCAGCTTTCTTCCTAAGACTTATTACATTACAACATTGTTATGCTTCTTCTGCCTTTGATACTAAATGAAAAAAAATATACTTTTTGCATGGTAAAGTTCATAATCCATGTGTCAACCAATATATTCTAGAAGCAACCATATCTCATAAAAAAGAAAGGTAGAAGAAATTGACATCAACAAATGTGTTTTGTAGGAAACATGACTACATTTATATATTGAACACCTCTGCAAAATGTTTCTTTCAACATATTCCATTTGTTATATCATGAATAATGTTTTAATGGTAATGTTAAGCCAAATCAAACGTTTTGGAAAATACACATATTCACTTCTTGCCAAGAGTTAGCTGACAATATTTATACCAGCTTAAATCTATCTACCAGTACCCCTAAATTTAACTCATTAATATGTGCATGAGAACTACTCATTGTCATCATATAAACTATTGTGGATTGTAAATATAATCACCAGACTTGGCAGACTTTCCTAATAAAAATAACATTTCCATGTGTCTGCTTCATCCTTGGCAAAAAGACAATGTTCAAGAATGTAAAAAACATGTTTTAGTTCTCCTGGGTAATCTTTTATGGCCATTTAGAGCCGTACTATCTGTAGGTGAAGCAAAGACAACTCAAAGATGCTTTTGAAACCGAAATCATTGCAGTCTTTCTAAACACTCTGGTAAGATCCAGACTCTCTTTCTTTATCAAGTATTTGCTTCCTTATCATTACACATCAGAAACAGAAAATGGACAGAGATGTTTCTGACTTGAGGCTCTGACATAAGAACAAGTTTAAAACCTTCATCTTTTCTTCTCATCTAAATTAATATGCCGTTTAGCCATCAGCTGAATTCCTATTCACATAATTCCGAAAAGATTTCTTTAGGTTAGAGGATTAGAAAAGACAGAATGTGCTTCACTAGACTGTAACATGCAACTACTAACTACCTACTGCAAAATATATATCAATAATCTATTAAATTTATGGAGCATACACAGTGTTTGATAACCCATAAAGGCATGATCTGGTTTCATTCCCTCTGTAGACTGTTGCCAGGGTAACATATTTCAGCCTTGTTCCCTCTCTACACTGCAGAAAATATTCACCTCCTCGGCACATCATTTCATGTAGTGTTAAGACTTTAAATGTAATTTTATAAAGCAAGTGACAAAATCAAATGGGTTAGATTCTCTTGTTTCAAGACATTTCTCAAAATTACCATAAACATTACATGCAGAAACTATAGGTTTTAAATTCAAAAAGGTTATATAAACTCAAAATATACATCCTAATACTTGTCATTATTAATTTATTTCATTGGTAAGATAGACATACATGCACTGCAGCGCTGCAGGCTGTTGCCTGGGTGACAGCTCTCAGTCACGCTCTTGAGTGGCCGATAGGGAGATGTCTGGGAGGTGTCACTGTGGGCCAGCGAAGCACACTGGGAAGTGTTTTTGTCTGCCTTTGAGCAACTCTTCCGGCAGCTGGTTTCGAGAAGAACAGTACAGCTCAGTTCTTGTCAACTTCTGACCCCCCCCCTCTCATGTCCCATCCCATTTCTCTCTGTCTCCTTCTCTCTTTCTCCCTCGCTCCTTTTGTTCGTTGGCCTGTTTCCTGGAGGCTTTCTGATGCCTGTAGATGGAGGATGGTGGTTTCACAGGAACGGAGTCTGATGAATGCTCTCTATACAAAAGGCCCAGTGTGTGATCGTTGAACAGCGCCCCCAATGTCCCAGTGATCATTTCAGCTCTGCCTTTTGTTGTTATCTACGCACTTTTGAATGCTTCACTAATAGCTGAAGGGATGTAGTGACTGTGGAGCCTTGAACAGCTCATCTGCGCCAGTTATTGATTAGGTTTGAATGCTGTATAGAGCAGCTACATCACTTACCACTAACAATGTACTGCACCTGCCAGCATCTGACCTGTGAATTTAGAATCAATATCATTAATAACATTGAAACGGCTCCACTGATTTCATACATTAAAGTCAGTCTATTAGTACTGATTGGATCTATTCATCAGGTGAAAACAGCTGTGTAACTCTGTGGCTCTGGAGGAGCTTTTTCAAGCCTGAAAAAAACAACCTAAGTGATGTCACCAGGGCTACCAACGTCCTCTACAGCAAACTCGGACAGCAAACTTCTACAGCAAACTTGGAAAACAATGTGCAATTAAGTTGCATTGGTTTAGGATCCAGGTCTTTTGGAGCTTAACCTACACTAAGATGTTTAAAATTGGTTTATCTCAACCTTTTAACCAGTCTCTTTTCTAATTCATTTTGTTCTGAAGTTTATTTAATGTATTGTCAAATCAACAGGGACAGACACAAGAACAAACTAAATACAAAAGCAAAATCCACGAAGACATAAGCACTCACAAAGTAAACTCACCAAAAATAACAAATAAATTAAAATATAATAACTTAAAACGCAAGCTAATGGACACTACTTCGTTATAATGATAAATAAAACCAAGTAACCCGTACAACACTACTGAACACAGGTATCACAGGTATCAAAGAGCCAGAAGTCAACCCACATTTATTTAGTCTTGTCTCAAGATTTTGCAGAAGAGGTGTCTAACATTTATATTATTATTATTAATACAACGTTTTTATACAGACTCAATTATAAACATATTCTCATTAAGTAACACCTAATTTTGCAAAAGCCTATTATAAAACTTAGTCTAGTAGACGTTGTCTGTAAAGGCTAATTTGTAACTAATTAGTCACAATAATTATGCAGTGCTTTGATCATATTTCTTTTATATTTCCTATGTTAACAACACAGACAGCCTCCATCTTAGATCTGCAGAAAGAGAAGCACTATGTTGTGTGCAACACAACAAAGATCTGACACAACCCCAATCCATCCCTCTAAGCACAATGCAGAATTCTTCAGCCATATGGATTCTGCGAAGTCAGCACATACATCAAACACAGTGTCTTTGTTTCCATTTCATCTGTCTCCTGTAATAAAACATATTGTGTGTCCAGTGACCTTTAGTGGAAATACCAAAGCAGATTTTGGAGCTGGTGTTATATGTTCTAATGATCTTGGAACCAGCCAGAGCAAAATTAGTTACACCTATAAAAAAAAGCAGCTTCATTCAGCATCCGAGAGAGAAGCTGCCATCGCCACCACCCACCAACAGGCACATTTACAAAAGGACTATGCAGCTTTTGCAGCAGCTAAACCAGCACAAATTAAACAAAAAAATATTGTGTAATTTTCCAAGCACCAATAAAGGCTGAAATTCAGCCCTAACTGCTGCCAAGCAAATTGCATCTTGGTGCTTCGGTGCTATTTGCACATATTTAAATAAGGCGTGCTCATGAGTGGATATTTCCAAGGTGGATTGTAGCTCACAGTCAGAAAGTTTCAGTTTTCTCCTTCTCTCTGCCATTGTCCTGTCTTCTGTGTTCTTGGTCCAAAGCTACCATTTATAGATTACTTTCCCACGTGAATAATTGCAATAAGACTCAAAACTTTATGATCATGTTTGTGCAATATCTTTCTGAATTAGACTTTGAGATGGGGAAGATAAGAGATAAGAGAATCATGGTGCTATCAGGAGCCGCAATCCATTCTTGGGGAATTTGCCAATCAGTGTTTGCTGAAGATGAGGATTAAGGATTAGGTTAAGGATCAATTTAAGAGAGGTGGAGCAAAGCAAAGAAACAATAATAGACATAATCCTGTATGGGATGGTTCATGTTCAAGTTTTCAATCACACAAAATGGCTGTTCATTATTACTAATGAAATGTATCAAGACAACAGGTAAACGTGGAAACAGTTTGCATTACCAGCAGAATCAACTGCAAACTAAAATGGGAGCAGATCAGAAAACACAGAGATTCTCACTGAGTATGAATCATAAAATATGATATGATATACTTCAGATCAAATCAGAAATAATGGCCTGTTTCAAATACAGCAGTTGAGGTAAATAAATACATTTACAGCATACAATTATTAAACTATACTATACTATACTATCTAGGGTAAAAAGAGGATACGACATAATTTAAACATTCTGAATGTCAAAAAGGAGATGATGAGATACTGATTTTTATTTGCATGAAACATCCTTCTGAGAGGAAGATAGTAACTTCTGAGAATGGTTTTATTTTTCCTACACAGTGCTCCTTTGCACAATTCAAAACACTTTTGACATGCGTCTTTGTCAAAACATACACTCTTTGAATTAGTGGCAGTGAAAAGTCCCATAGAAGATATTTCACAATACTCCGACTCCAAAAGGAAGCCAACAGAGATGTGACCTTCCGAAGGCCTCGGTTTTCAACAATAAAGTGGGCATTAAAAAGTACAATTGAGGTTGCAGCGGCAGCCCTTTCATGGGATTTGATGTCTTCCTCACTATGGGGGATTCTCATGCAAATCTGTCTATTTTTGAAAAACAACCTTGTTATACAGAAGGCTGTTTTGTTGTGCAGACACAACTCAAAAGAGAACTTGTTATGTTGACAGAAAACTGGACCATGGCTGATATTTGCTCTGCAGTAATCTTTTGGAATAATTGAAAAGTAATTAGCATGTGCAGCATAGCAGTGTATTAAGGTATTTAATGTGATTAGGATAGTAATGTAGTAGAAATTGGGAGGCTTATAGTTGCTTTTACTTGCAATAGGTATTTTCTGTGCAGCTTAATGTGGGTGAGTTGATGGCAAACTGAGCCGAGTATCTGCAATGAAGGCTGGATTGTGAATCTACAAAAGGTTGGTATTGTGATGACTTGTTTTGTTGTCCAGATTTTATAAATATCTTCCCTTGTCCACATTCTAATTCTGTCTATGCACATTGTATGATGCATAGATCAGAGCATACACTCTACTTTAAAGAATTGTATCATTCTCTGGTTTATCTGCTTGATTGTTAGTCAAGGGTTATCATGAGGATGATGATGATGATGATGATGATGATGATGATGATGGTGATGATGGTGATGATTGTTGGCTGTATTGTTAGCATCAGAATGTTTAACTACAGTATAGTAAAACCAAAATACTGTCAGATATCACTTAAAAGTGTTAAAACAATAATGAATTGTTATAACTTCCGTAGTCCCACAGCATTTCATCTGGAACCATCATTAGGTTTAATGCTATTTAGCAAATGTTTGCATGCTAACGCTATACTAGTGCTAAATTAACATTGTGAACATGGTAAATGTTATACCTGCCAGCAAGTTATCATTGTCATTATGAGCATGTGAACATTATCATTGTTGCAAAACAAAATCAGGTCTGTCATCAGCTCCTTGGTGACTGTACATCAGCTGTCCAACCCTGCCACAAGGGAGAACAAAGACTTAATTGATAAGTCTTTAATATTTAACTATCCCTGACAATTATCCTGTGTAAAAGATCCATAAATTGAACTGGGTTACAAGTCGAAACTATATGATAGAATTCTGAAAATAATCCCTGTATCTTTCCTGTGAAATCCTATTCATTTAGGGAGAGCTAAGCGAGAACAAAAGGTTAGCATGTGGATTTATTTTATTGAATTTTATGCGATTACTCAGTTTTCTCTCCAGCGAGCAAATGGTGAAATCAGAAAATGTCAGATAATTTATGCTGCTGGCCCCTTTTCCCAGTGTTTCTCCTGCTGTTTTATCACAGCAGGGGGATGTGGAGCTGCTAAGCGTTGTTAGGGCTGTTCTTTTAGCTTGCCATTTTGAAATGTTTGGGTTGAATTGGCTTATATTGTAGGTCTCAACACCGAACCCAAATGTTCCAAACTCAGAGCCTACTTGTATGAGCAACCATACTCTTGTCGCCATCAGGACCCAATAGCCTTGTCTAACTTTAGTTTCACTGTGTCGAAATAGGAGACGACAGTTGGCAACAGCTCGGTGTTGCCTCTTGCCTGTTGTTGTCTGTCTGCTACCTGTGTGTGTGTGTGTGTGTGTGTGTGTGTGTTTGTTTGTTTGCCCTGTCTTCCAGAGACCTGTCACACACAGTGCTCTCATGAGAATTAACTCTAATTTCCGTCACTCACTTGTGATAAGCTTATTTATCAACTTTAACTTTACTGTCACTAAGGGGAAATGTGTCTTGCAGCCAAGTTAAACACAGAACACAGATAATTAAACATAAAACAAGCTATTAGTGTTCAACATATGATGATTTTATATGAATTTGTCATCTTCCCAAATTATATTCTTACTTTCTATTTATCTTGTTGTGTCTTTTTATGTCATTGTCATTATCTATTCATAGTGGGCGAGAATGAGCTTTAACTAACACTAGGCACTAGTGTTTTGCATAAAAAATCCAACACGTTACAAAGTGAGTTGAGTCAGTAAACTTTGTGAACACAACACAAGAAGTAAAGTTGTAAAGTAAATGCTGGCCAGGCAGTTAAGATACCTATTGTAAACGGTAGACACAGACATCAGTTTAGCCTCAATAGACTGTTGTTTATTTGTTTGATTTGGTTTTTGGAATTGCTATCACTTTTACCACTTAGATTCATGCCTAACAGCTGCAGAATGTTGAAATTCATTCTGGGAAATGTAGGAAATCAGCAATTTAGGAAGTAGAAAAGGCAGATTAAGAGAATATGAGTCCATAGATTACAAAATGTAATAACAAAATAACCTCTGAATGCAATGAACATCAGCAAATGTTCACATGTAATGTAAAAATAAATATCTTTAATATGATTTGTATAAGCAAAGAATACAGGAAACTAGTGTAGTGTTTCACGGCATGCACCTTCTGATGCATGAAAACACGTCTGTATGATTGTATAAAATTCAACTGACAAGCCAACAGCTGCTGAGAAGCATTGGCTACACTCCAGATGAGACCTTTTGTTTAAGCAGGCAGACCATCAGGGAACAGGTTCTTACAAGAGTACAATAGTGCTGTCTGCAAAACAGACATTGCTTAATAGCATTGCCGACATTCTAAAGAAAGGTTTCAAGTGGATCAAAGCTCTGAATTAAGTGGACAGAGTGAGCACTAGTTAAGAGACAGGGCTAAAGAAAAGAGCAGACCTGCAAGGAAATGTATTCATCAGGCCTTCATGTTGATTAACTGGGCTGTTTGGAGGCATGACACTGCGGGTTTTACAGAGGTACAGTCTTTAACAAAAGGTTAAGCAGCTGAGAAAACAGTTGATCTGAATCAAAATTACACAGATTGAGACGGAGGATCCCTTCAGTCGAAAAGATTGTTCTGTAAATCAAAGGAAATTCTCAGTTCACTTGAAGTTGACTACAAAGATATGTCAATGTCAGATTTATATAGACATATAGATCTGATTTCTTGAATTGCTAAACACTTGTGAAAAGCTAACTCTGTTTTCATATCGTGCTATCCCATGTTAACATACGATTACAAATAAGCTATCTACTAATTCTATTAAATTAAATTAAATTGTCTTAATTTGGTTTTAGTTAAGTTAAGGTATTCTAATTTGAGCTATTTTACTTTTATTTTGTAGAACGAACAGTCAATCAAATTCTCAAAAGTTTATTCAAAGTCCATCTGCTGACAATGGCCATGAGATGTGGACAACAACCTTGGTTGGCTGTTAATTAATGTACATGTTCTAAGTTGAAGCCTAAATGACTTAAATGTTATAAATATGACTTATCTCTGCTTATGTTTTCATGTGTCTTTAAGCTGCTACTGAATTTAGAAGAGGGCCATATGCCCGCAAAACTATTCAACCACAAGCTTTCGGATGCAGTTGTGAAATGATGCTCTTCATCATATCAGTGATGAACTCCAGATGACAGCTGATCTATATTCATTCTTGCTACCCTGCATCTCCATGACACAGTGCCTCACTCTTATGATAGATTTAGCTTCTGCCACAGCGACAGCTCTCCTCTGAAACATGACTTATTCACATATTGAAGTGAGAGTAAATGGCATTGATCAGAGCTGGTCCTTGGCAAAGGAGACCTTAGCAGTCGCCTAAGGTGCCATGTTCTCGCCCTCAAAAAGAAAAATCGCCATTGAAAATAAATAATAAATGTGCTGATGGGCGCCCTTCCTCATTTTCCTTTGCGTGCGGCAACAAATAAAGAAAGAAATACACTTTGCACCTGCAGCTTCTTACAGTTTCTCACAAATTTTCATAGGACCGACTGCCAGCTGTGCAGCTTAATGAGGGTGAGTTGAGGGGCGCATCTGTAGACAGCCAAAGTTTAAAGTAAGAAAACACAGGAAAGGGGAGGAAGAAAAGAAAGCCAAATATAAAGGTATCTTGTCCTAAAATTAAAATGTAATTTTGTGCGTAGACATTTAATGTATGTTAGTAGCTAGTTAAATAGCAATAACACTAATGTTAATGATGCAATGATAGCTGCTAGGCTCAGATACAGATTGACGGATATGTAAATAAATCTGAATGAAAAACCCATGGCTAGGCCTGAATAACTGCTTCTTCCTAGAATATAAGACATTTCGCTGACCAATATTAGTGCACTTAACTGATAATGGCTGACATTATCTAGATTTGAGTGTCCTGCTCTGCAGTTACATGATTTGTAGGATAATGGATAATAGGATAATGTTCTACTCTATAACTGCCCAGATGCAAACCTCTATCTACTGGATCTATACTGTCTGAGTCTGAAACTGCAGCATGTAAGTTAATCTAATTATTTGTGTTCTCTCTGTAATTGATAAGACACTGCCATGTTGTCATTATTATTGTTTATTATTATTATTATTAGCATTAGTAGCAGTAGTAGTAGTATATGCATTGAGTAGAATGCCACACAGGACTTAATGCAGTGGTGTAAGAGTATGTCCCTTAAGATGAGTCCTGTTAATTGGATGTTACATGTTATAAATCACTGTGTATTCTTACTAAAGGATTAATATTTATTATTGAATGCTACAACTCTACAGCCTGAAGACACCCCATCAACAAGCACCATATATCCTGAGGTACGTGATACACAGTACATCAAGGCACCACTAGTATATCCTGCTGCCTGGCCAGCCCTGTCCGATACGGTGAGGACAGAGATAGTCAGCGGAGGGCCATGACAGGTAAAATCTGACTTTGCATTTTCAAAAAGAGAAGATGGGAGAAGTTGTCATCAACACTTTTTTTCCTGGCCTCCCCAATGAAGAGCTGACAGAACAGTGTGAAACCATGAGCTGTGGTGAACAGTCAGACCTGGATGAGAGGGAACTGGCACTGGAGATGCAGACTTTCTAGAACTTCTGTCTTGATTATGTGTTTGATCTTATTTTCTGAAGGGGGGCACCAAATCCTAATTTTGCCTAGGGTCCTGGCATGATGCTGTTGTCACTGTACAAGCTTTTAGAGCTGGATAAAAGGCACCAGAAGAATGAAAGAGGTGTTTTAATTTTTCAGATAAAAGATATGGGGAGGGGACATCTTGATAGAGAGCCAAGGATAAAGCCTCGGTTACATCTTTTTAGGATAAGGATCTGTGCTCTGAGGAGACAGTCTCTAGATTTGAAATTCAAAGAAATGTCTTTCTTGGCACTAGTGCAGAAAATCAGAGTGCTGTGACTGTAGTACTGCCTTAGTCACTGAAAACAGGATATCTGTTCTGAAGTCAGTTCGGAAGTCAGTTTTCTGTGCTACATGCTTACTCAGCTGAAGGATGGGACTCTCCATCTGGCATAAAAACTTATTTGGTGACTCAATGTTGCATCATCCCTTGTTTATTCAGTTCTGGATAGGAAAAATCCAAACAGGAGTCCCAAATGCCTGGAATATATATTCATTATACTCCTAACCAGATTGAATTTCAAAACCACAATGATAGAAGAAGGCTTAGGTTTCTTGTCCTGGACAAAATTTGAACCTTCTCGTGTTAAATGATGATTAAGTGGACCATCAAACACAAGCTACCAGTCATTGAAGTCTGTGAAGTTTAGCTTTGTCTCCTCAGTCTATATCTACTAAATAAATCAGAATTTCAAGGTGCTATTCTGGCTTAACAATGTAGTGTAGTGTAGTGTAGCTAGTGACAGGTACTAGCCACTGTCGCTGGAGGTCAACATAGTTTACTTCCTGCCCAGCTTGGGGCAAACATGTATCTGAGCCACCTGGCTTGGAGGCACTCAGCAAACTAAGACACTGGATGTAAGACAGGAGCCGACTTCCAGATGAGAGCTTTTAAATCATGCTGTAACTGATGCTATCTCAGTCTTGTGTTTTTTGAGGGCAGAGTGATAAGGGTTTGGTTGGGGACTGTATTCAGGGCAAGCAAAGATCCACAGAGGGTTCTTTAGCCTCATTTTCTGACCGGCCAGCTCCCAGGCCTATTTAAATATTTCACAGCTCCCTCTGAAATGGAGGAGAATGCACTTAATTATATTATTATATATATGGTCAGTTTAGGCTTTTGATCATTCAGCGAGGTCCGTGAATGCATGCATCCCTGAGATACTACTGTGCATGTAGATGCATGAAATTACAGTATGACGTGATTCAACCATGACAAACTAGAACTTTGAAGTGTTAAATCGCCAGCCGGCTGTCAGTGACCTCAAACAGCTTTGTTGCTCTCAGAAGAGAAGGAGAGGTTTGCTTTGAAATAGGTGGGTGTCAGAAATAAAAGCATGGGAGCATATTATATTAGAATATAAAGTTTAATTTGAAAGACAAACAAAAAGGCACACACACAGTGTAATATAAGCACTTTCCCCTGTATAAAAGGAAAAGTATATCTCTACTGTAGATAAGCTTACACTGCTACTTATTAATTGGTGCTGTCCATTTAGCAGTAAATATTTTTAATGACTTGCAATATTTCAAAGAAAGTTCCCCTCTCAACAGTCCTGTGCTGCAGTTGTTGGTTTGAGTTGAGAAAGGATGATGCTGTGATGTGTGACTCAGGCGTTCATCTAACACAAAAGGTGTCACATTTTGCACTGCCGATGACAAAAGCTGCACTGCATTCTGGAGACTCAGTATTGGACATTCATGCAAAATGTATGCTTTAGTGTAGTTCAATTAAAGAGTGGTTCTTTCCTTCTCTGTTTCATTTGAATAATACTGTGAGGCCAGTTTTTCACTTGAAAAACAGCAAAGAACAGAGAAAAGACTGAAAAACAAGCAACACTCTGTGTATCCTTTATTTTCAGCCCTGGTAATTATCTCACAACCCATCTTGGTACTCTATGGGACTGCAACGAAATCCTAAGTTTTCTGTTGATGCTTTAAACAGATACAATGTTCAAGTTGTTCTCCAGCTATTTAGCATTGCTCTTCTATATACCTGGGGGCCTTAAAAGACAAATTAAACAAATGCATGCTTAAAATCAGAGCAGCAGAGGCCGTAATATCCAGACGTGTAGTCCTTATTATGAGTCAAGCTCTTAAAACACTTGATCTTACATTTCCCATAATGCAACTCAATATCATCTTTCATTCTAACCTCCCTTAGTTTTGAGGCCATAACCCTAATGACATCATCGGGAGTTATTTCCCCAAACCTTCCTCCAGAGCCACAGACGACACCATACGACTGTTTTCACAGGCTGAACTGCACTCCTCGTGACAAGCAAACTGACTTCCAGGTGTAAATTGGTGGAGCGGCCCTTTAATCTTCAATGTAGCAGTAAAACATCCCAGTATGAGCCATGATCTACAATGGCAGGTTGTCCACAGAAAAAATAAGAGTACCACTTTATAACAAGGAGTGCTTTATATTGGGCATATGTGTTGGCAACCCAAACGTAGTCCTTATTAATAGATTATTGCTGACCTATAAAGCACTAATAAAGTATCATTTAGGGCTTATAAACCTTTTGTATTTTAAAGATAAAAAAATATAACACCAAACAATAACATGGCCTCAGAAATTCAACATCCACCATATAAATCTATAATTTTTTAACAGCATTGACGTGTTTTAGGATACATTAGTCATTGGTGCATTAGTTTAGCCATGTGGGGTCTCAGAGGTGGCTCTATTCTAGGAACTTTGAGCACGAATCTTTCAAATATATTGCTATGGGTGGACAGCCCACCAATATAACTCTACACACACACATAAACACACACAGTGTGTCCCATGGTCCTGGCAGCAGATGCAGGCCTGTCCAGAAGAACTGTTATTGATGGCGGAATGTATCATCCTCCCTCCCACTGTCTCTGACACACTGCATTGATGAACTATGTTGCTGCACAGGCCAAGTACAACCAGCATGTAAAATGTCTGTGGGGTACAGATCCATATGCTTAGAGTCTCATTTCATAGTTTTAAATAATATCTTATTTTTCCATACTGGACTGGCCAGGAAATATAAGACCAATATATTTTATCAGACCTAAAGTATACAATGAATTAATTTCATAAGTCTGCAACTAACTAATAAAATATATGTAAACAAGCATTCTGCCAACTTTTGGTACTTAAAAGTTTTCAATACTTTGTGCTACAGACATACTTTGGTCAGACTCAAACATACTGAGATTTAGTATAGTATATTTAGTGTATTTAATTTGACATTTTCCCTGATGTTTATGTCGTTATTAAAGACATATGTGCTTTTGCTGGATCCAAAATGAAAGCTCACAGCAGCAGCTCCTTGGTAATGGAGTGTGGGGGGAGTCCTGGAGCTCAACAGAATGCTTCCAAGAACCTGTAGTTACAATGTGTTAGCTTTCAATGTGCCATGTCCGCTTCAGTATTTGCGGACATGGCACAGTATTCAGTATGTTGTCTCATAAAGTACGTTTAACAAAAGGCAGATTGGTGGTTTTAATGTGCTATAATTACACATGGAGGTCTATTGTGAGGCAGACTGCCATCTACCGGCTTAAAAGCAACCCCTCCCCACCCCCCCACCTCACCTCAGCCACCCTCCCCCGTCTACTCCCACTCAAGCTGTCGATTAGAGGATTTAGATAGTTCATGCACACACATTTTGGAAAACACCAAAGGTATGCATGTGCACACATTCAGCCTGGGTGCTGTGCTGAGGGACATAAAACACTCAGACTATTGGTGGCATTATCAATATTTCAAGTGACAGGCATTCACTCAGCTTGATATCACAAATCATATCTGCATCCATCCATTCATTTGTTCATTGTCTATAGCCACTCACTCCCCATTCAGGGTCACTGGTAACTGTGTGCAGGTTTGAGTAATTCTCTGTTTAAATGCCAGCCCAACAATTACTGAAGTGAAGCTGTGTTGTTGAAGTGGAGGTGAAGCAGCATCACAGTCTGTCACCACACCAGTCTGAAATGTCACAAGTATCAACGTCTTAGCATAAACGATCATGCAGGAGCTCCATTCAGTTAATTACACGCACACTAAAAATAATAGCTCAAAGTATTCAAAGTATTTGCAAGACACATGGATTTCACCAAAACGCTGACTTTACAAGATTTGTTTAGTAATAAAGTTCATTTCTCCATTTTTTCATTCTTAAGACTCAGCAAAACAGCTCTTTTTTACATGATGGTGTACAATGTTGTCGTGCTTTCCCAACAAACAGCAGACAGTGATATGTGTATGCTGAACATCGACATGGCTCTGGCTGTGATCCGTCGGGCGCAAAGAGACTCGCCAAGCAGGAAGCTTTTATATGGTAATGAAATCGATTGGACCGATGCGCGCACCAATCAGAAGCGTTTGATTTATGGGTAAGGGACTGTTGAGACGAGTAGTCGCTTGGCAACCGCCTAATGAAATGTACGAGCTGTGGCTATTAAAAATAGCGACGTTAGAACCCATTTACTGCCTCTTGTTGCAGCAATTTCAAAGAAAAGAGTCAGCATCTTGGGTATATTGATGGAAGAAATGCAAGATGAAAACTGATTCTCATTGCAAAGTCTGCGCTGTCTGGTCGAAAAACGACGTAGGAAGTGATGGAGTTGGATGTGAGACAGGCTGTCTTTTAACTCAAGAGTCGTGATCCAAAATCTATTATCATCTGTATTTCCCCAAGTAACTGCCAAACATTTTAGGGGCTGTTAATCCATATCCTATTCATATGTCAAAGCATCGCCCAGCCACTGGGTGTGACGCTCAATGTTAATCTGTGCATGGAGGCAGTTTGATAGAAGCCAGCAATGGATGAACACCGCTCCTCCTGAGCTGAGAAAAGACGTGACATCGGTACACACTGCAAACCGTGACCATGTAAGCAAGTCTTATCTCGTTTTTATATTTTCCAAACACGAGAGAAACCCCCAATCAAGGTGCTGAAGTAGATCAAATGTATTTGTTGGAAGTGCAGGTTTTCTTTTTCTAAGCAACAGAAACAGGTTGATGTTCAGTGGAATCAAGTAGCCTATTATCACCCACTCGATTCCCCACTTACTTAAGAAAAGAAACTGTGGATTTAAAAGAGTGTTGGATGAAAAGAACTAGCAGGATCGATATTTTTGCAGCCTTGTTTGATCTCTGAATCTAAAGGAATGAAAACAGGATGGATGTGACTGACTGTTACTGTGGAAACCAACTTTCCCCTGTCTTCACGATGCTGGTTCTTTCTCAACTACCCAGCTCACAGCCTCGATATGTTTGCAGACAGAATTTAGATTAGACAGCTCAGATGATTTCCATCTCCATCATAGACTAATAGCCGATAAATGTATCTAAAGTAATGTAAACGGGCAATTCAAAATAGTCATTGATTTAGAAATGGGGGAAATACTTTGTCACTTACAGCAGTTGGTAACAGCAAAACTGTTTGCCACTTCCAGATTGTCAATGTGAGGCGTCAATCTGAATTCCGAGGTGCCAAACTGAACCATTCCTATCCGAAATGCGCTGTACTCTTGATCCGCGCCCCTTGGAAAAAGTCCCCCTGAAACCGACACACAATATCAGTTACACTTGCACAATTCTTTATGGGTACAGACATTTCTTTCCAAGCACATTTTCTCAGCTTTTTACGCACAAATGCGTTGCTTTTTAGCCAGTTTCTCTTTTTTGGATACCTACCAATTTGAACACTGGGCGAGCCTCCAAGCGCGCATCCCCATAAAACCAGTAGAACCGAAACGGATAAATTCACTATCTTTTCCATGTCCACAGTTTATGTGTCCACATCCAGCAGTGGAGTCTGATATTCCTCGTTTTCTCCGGAGATGTTAGATCCCACACATATTTGACACCTTGGGGAGTAAACAAAAATAACCTGCAGCAAAGGACCGGTTTTTGGCAGGTGGCAGGGAGTGAAAGGACACCAGCAGTGAAGGAATGGTCGCCTGCGATGCAGGTCTGTTGTCTCTTCTTCCGCTCCTCCTCGCTGATCCCCTCCTGCCAGCAGCTGATACCTCCTCTAAATGCACAGGGACACTGCGCGTCTCCGCTCTGCGCGCCGGAGATCCTTTCAGCATCACACCCACAAGTGAGGAATGCTAATGAGAAGGCGGACGGAGACGAAAAGAGCCGAGCGGCAACCACTTGGTGACAAGAGCGCACACTACACATCCAACAACAATAAGAATGAAACGTCTAGTCTTAGGGATGTCGTACTTGCTTTGTTACATTTTAGACGAGCTTTAATTGGGAGCACTAAGACATGAAAACATTGAGCATTGTTGTTTCACGACATCCTGTAGGGTCGCTGTATGTGGGAAGTTAGTTAAAGTTTGGTGGTTGCCACTCTGGTGGGAATCCAGGACATTTCAACCTTCCATTATAGAGTCCAAGTTTTTTAAAAGGCCAATCTGCTTTTGTGTGTGTCAAAGCTCAGTTGGATTTCAAACTCAACATAAACAAGACTTAAATGTGAGTATATTATGACGTTTTTAATATAAAAATAATATTTATTCTTAAGCAACACAGTAGCACATCCTTACTGTGTCTATCAGTCAATACACCCTGACTTCATATGACTCAAAGTTTCACTTGTAAACAGTTTATGCATATCATGAACTTGACTGATACTCTCATACATGTTTATGTCGGGCTGCAACTAACATTACAGATAATTATCAATTAACGAAATGAATTTTCTGTCGATCAACTAATTGATAGTTTCAGTTCAGAAGCTCATAATGAACAAGCAGGCAGATAAAGGTTAATAAAGATCACTTCAAGAGGTCATTATGGATTGTGAACGTATGGCTATGGCTCGTGCAGGGATCAGACTTATGACCTTAAAATAGGGTGAATGTGTCTTTATCTCCTGGAGCCACACAGAAACAGGCGCATGAAAACATTTGTATTTGACATTTTAAGACTAAGTCCCAAAGTGTGATTTCCACAGTCCCACTGGAGATGTGCTTGATTTAATCCAAATTCAAAAGTGACTCAATGAGTCCAAGTGTCTACAGTTTAATTCAGAATAGAGATTGTAACTATCTGGAAGATGTAATCCTTTGTCCCACTAATAGTTTCTGAATGCACAATGGGATATCACTGAATATATTTGTAACTTTAAAAACTGTTTTAAATTATTGACAAAATATCAAACATTGAATAAAATGTTTAAATTGAGACCTTCAAATGTTTCTCGGTCACAGTCTCCAATAAACCATCTTAAAGGCCAACATTTTACATGGAGAAAACACATCAAGGGCATCAGCTGGGGACCATCTCTCATACCCTCCAGGAATAACCATCAAATGAATCTCCTCTTTAACTTATTACCACGCTCTGCATACCAATCCAATGCAAATCTATGGCCGGTTGTAACTGCCATATTGAACAGGGTGAAATGGAGGTGAGCTGCCTTACAGCCAACAGGAAATAAATGGCACGTCTCTCCTCTGGTTTTATGATAAGCATATCTCAGCCTACACAGACAAATGTATATTAATCATTGGACAGCATGAGATAGCAGTCTGGGAGCAAACTAATGAGGCTGAGAGTGAGTGGGAGCCGAGGGTGGTGGTAGTTCGCAGCAACAGTGTGTGTTTCACTGGCTTCTTTGAAAAGAATTATTTAGCTCCATGAGTACACATATTGGTGGGAACTTTATTATAAATTGGGTCCTATTTCTTTGGTTATAAACATAATTTTCATTGATATAACACTGTAGTCACCAAGGTAACTGCTGAAATCAGGGAACACAGCGAATAAATTAATACATCAAAAATCACAAGCAGTCAGACAGTCAGATAGGTTGCAAACAAATCAACAGTATAGTCAGATTATTGAAATTACTTTATTTTAAGCCAGGAGGCAAGGCTCTCAATTTAACAATCAATCTATGTTCCTATCCTCACCTATGGTCAGCAGCTTTGGGTGGTGACCGAAAGAATAAGATCCCGGATACAAGCGGCGGACATGAGGTTCCTTCGTAGGGTGTCTGGGCTCACTCTCAGGGACAGGGTGAGAAATACAGACATCTGGGAGGGACTCAAAGTAGAGTCGCTGCTCCTCCACATCGAAAGGAGTCAGTTGAGGTG
>JAVQJL010087798.1:0-27735 GCA_036024295.1 Nannoperca obscura
TTAAATATTATAACACACACACACACACACACACACACACACACACACACACACACACACACACACACACTAGGTGTTTGAGGTAATGCAGAGCCGTGTCTGATTCATTCACCGGGTGTCAGAGGTGTGAGGTCTCTGGATGTCGGTGTGGAGCACACAGGCTGGTGTTGCTCAGCAAATCTTCCCATGCTTTTTTCCCCAATCTGTCACTCTCTCTTCTTTGCTCCTCTCTCCCTTGTTGCTTTTTTGTAAGGATTTATTTTTTGCTGCTTTTCATCTCCTGGAGTGAATCCTTGGTGATTGTAGTGAGGTGCTATACTGTATCAAGCTTTCCAGCGCTTGACTTGAAACAAATGTGAAATAAGTTTTTCTTTAAACCCAAATCTGTCTCTTTCTCTTTCTGTCCTGTCAGGTGTGTCTCTCCAATGCTCTTGGCCCCTGAGGCCTGAGGAGAAGTGAGCCAAGCCCAGGCCCCCATGGGACGCCCTGTTACCCAGCATGCACTGCTGCTGCTGCAGTGCATGCTGGTCCTGTGGCCTGGAGGCGTGGCCGGTAGGAGAGGGCCGGTGCTGCTGCCTGAATCACCCTGTCACAAGACAGAGCACCCACTCATCCCTCACTCAGGTAAGTGTTTGAACAAACACACACACACACACACACACACATACACCAAGGTGAGATCATCAATTTGACTCATTTAGTTTTCTATTCCCCTCCTTAATTATGTGAACTTTTCTGTATGCTGTATGTAGGTATTTATATCCTGTCGCTCTACATCCACCTACATCCTCCGTTCCTTCACTCTACCTTTAATCATGTGTTTTCCTCCATCGACATCTCCTTCGCCTCCTTCACTCTTCACAAGGTTAGATTTGTAGACCATTTATGGACAGTTTATGGACCATTTCATCAGGACATTTCACTGTTGCTAGGAGACATAATCACTCTTGGACACATGCTTCCAGTTCTTATTTGTAAGCAAACTTATGACCATAGAAAAAAAAGGAAGCATAAGTAAACCTGTTTCAGCACCTCATTGAAACAGCTCCCTGTCGCAGCTTATTAGGTGTGTACTTAGCAATTACCTGTTCCTCTGATAGTTTATGTCATTTCCACCTGGAAACAATCGCAAATGAGACTGTAATGTTGGGATTGCATGCAGTTTACAAAATACACATTGAATGTCATTACTTTATTTTTTAGAAAGTAACAAAGGAAATCTGGGGCAAAAGTATTATTTTGTCTAGGTGAAAACAATTAGAAATATCCAAACATATCCAAAAACAATGTGCTGCGTGAGACCGGAAAGATTGTCAAGCATGTAGCAACAACTAAGAGAAGAGCTGATTAGCAAACGGTTAACTGTGGACTTTTCTGGTTATTATTTATTTTCAGAATAATTTATATAAAGATTTTAAAAGAAAAACTTTCACCTCCCTTCCTTTATTCCCTTCCTTACCATTTTTTCCTCTTTGTTCCTTCCCTCGAGACACAAAGCAGACACAACCTTCCTCGTAGGCCTTTAATTACTACATGGCTCTGCAGTTTTTAGATACAGTATATTCTGCATCAGGTTTCATTGTCCTCATCCTTTATCTTACATTGCTATTGAACAACTAAACTGTAATGAAATGCTGTGTAACTTAATCGAAAGAAAGTATCAATAGCGATCAATGCAGTTCTGTCTACCCATTGCAAAGCAGCAAAATGTCATTGAGCTGTTTTCAGTCCAGCAGAGTCCCAGTCAGATAATCACATAGGATTTCTGTGGATGTCTGTGGCGAAATTGACTAAACCAAGGTCACTGCATGGGTCCAAAGATCCATATGCATTTAAAGACTTTAGAATTCAGAATAACTGCCCAGCACAGACACAAGGCCTCTTCCTCTACAACCCTGTCTCTCTCTGTTACTCTATCTTTCCTTGCAGTCTTTGTCACTTCATTGTTAGATGAGGTGGCACTCTTCCCTCTGCGCCAATTGAGTGAAGTGATGATGACTAACTGCCCAGCAAACGTGATACGTTCCCGCCTTGTGCTTTCTGCACAAGGGGATCACACACCAGCCAGTGGGTCAGCTGTGTTCAATGCGTTTGTGTTCTCTAATGTACCAGAATGGCCCATTAAGCTACAGTGGCTTAATGCTTTGGTTGAAATATAAGAGCATTAATAAAAAGGGTCGAGTTACAGTTAGCAATCAGATATGGTTCCCTAACACAAAGGCTATTGTCCAGAAGAAGAGGAAAGAAATAGAGGGGAACTCAAATGCTTCACTGTCTGTGATTCAGAGTGTTTTGTCTGAATGATCAGCTGTGATGTACAGTAGTTTCCTTCTGCAGGGAGGTAGATAAGAGATTCTTTATCTTCGTTGAGAAATGTTATGTAATCGCAGATTTTGTATGATTAAAGCTAAAAAAATGTTTTACACATATTACAATAAAATCCTTTAAATATAAATGTCACTTATCCCTTGTGGTATCTATCTGAAATGTGTGTCTCTGAAACTTCTGCTGCCATGCCAGTACAAAAAACCTGACTTATGCTGCTCACAGTGTTAAAACAAAATGAGTCAATATCTCTTTCGCAGTTACACTGGATAATTCACAGGCCATACTGTGAACAGTTTTCACAGGTACTACTTTCTGTCAAAGTAGTTTGGTTTGATCAATGGTATTGACACGCTAACCCTAAGCTCAAGCTTGAGGGTGTGTTTAGTGTTGAGTGTTGATTTTTGTAGTTTTTTATTCATTTTTGAAGTACTTTTACATAGGTGAGAGGGGAAGAAAAACTACTTAGGTGATTCTCTTTTGGGGTTACACAGGAAACCAGAGGCAAACATCTGCATTCAAACTGTTAAAAGGTGTAATATTGATCATAAAATACAATTGCACTGATGCAGAATCATATAGAGTATGCGTATAGATTTCATTGTATTATTAAGGCTGCTGACCCCCAAAAGTTCATCCAAAGTTTCTAAGCTCACGAGCTTGTCGACCGTCTACATGTCAGATTTGTTGCCCCAGTAATAAAGCTCTAAAGCTCTGCAGACTTTGTATGTTTATAGGGTTTTTTTGCTGTCTTGTGGCGACAGAAAGCACGAAAAGTTTCCCTTTAACACAAGTTTTATCACTAAGCTTTGTTTACTTACATCACAATCTTATTTATTCTCGCCTTGTGTAAGAATCAGCATCTTTGCAGAGCAGCTGCTAATTTCCATGGTCTCATGAAGATGTGCATTTATCTTTGCCTTCACAGTTATATTTTTGCTCAGTTTTTTAATAACTTTGCTTTCATAGCCTAATGATAGTCATTGTGTGGTTCAAGCACACCTCATTGTTCTGAGTTGTACAGTATACAAAGCTTTTTCCAAGACTGCCAAATTATAGCCCTTGTTTTTTGCAATAAACGCAAAAAAGCTGAGTCATTACAGAATATGCCGACACATAGACACATACGCACGCATACGTACACACAAACAAAGAGTGAGGGAAGAGAAACCTCTTGTTAAACCTATTATCATTCTCTTTTGTGAGTCATTGTGCTCCATGTAATGTAGTGTAATCCCTAGTTGTTGAGAATGTGCGGAGCAAGACTGCCATGGCTCCTCTTCAGCCGAGCTGGGAGGACTACAACCACATTAAATATACCACTGTGGCTCACAACAGTACAACACTCCCACTGTACACAAGTGATCCTTATCCTTTTGGACATACACCGACAGATTTGGCTTGAGTCTTATAGCTAGAGCCTAAATGTACAATTACATCGTACAACCAGCAAAGGGTTAGCTTACCTTAGCATATAGACTGGAAAAAGGGGGAAACAGCCTGTCTGGCTCTGTCCAAAGGTAGCAATATCTCCTTACCAACACCTCTAAACCTCACAAATTAAGATATTAAAACCACAAATTGTTATCGGATTATCAAAAAAGATAGTTTTATTCTAGGCTAAGCTAAATGGCTGCTTGCTGAAGCTAATGTTACATGAAAGTGGTTTCAATCTTCTCATCTAATTCCTTTAAAAGAAAAGTATAGTCTCAAATGTTAGGATTCTTTGCCTCTTCTTGGTTTTCTATATCAAATTGAGTATTTTAGGATTTTAGACTGTTGGTGAGACAAAACAAGCAATTTGACTACATCACCTTGGACTCATTGAATCACAATTTTCATTTAATCAACAGCAAATAGATTAATCTATCCTGGCATGAGGTAGACAACCTGTCTTTTACTATTGAAGGTTGGGGGTGACAGTGGGTGAAAGGTATTTGGAAACAAAAGAGTCATATGCTGCTTTCATTTAGTAGCTAGTGCTACTCGATCCGCAGCTACTCTATTGTTGATGTTCAGCTCACTGAAACGGCTAACAGTCTCAGCTGGCCTGATAAAAAAAGAGTTAAACAATAGAGAGACCAAAGAGTGGTTTTGACCCACCGTGAGAAGCCAAGGTCAAGGTTTGTCTGAGTGTGTTCCAGTGACAGCATTTCTTTCTCTCTGTGTGATTGTGGCCTGACTTTGGAAGGGTGTGCCTCACATGGGTTTGACCCTACTAGGAATGGTGGTTTCTAACTTAGCACAACACTTGGCTGACAGAATTGCTACTGTGGTGCAAGGATGCTATAGTCTAAAGACCACTTTCTGCTTTGTATGGTGGTTTAAAAAATGTAGGGTTTCAGAAAGAAAGTATACTGTACAGTTCAGCAGCTACGTTAGAAATGTTTACCCAAAAGATACGCTTGCTATGCTTTCAAGAAAACAGTTCAAAATATAGCTTCAGCAGAGGTTCAATGTTAATGTGTGTCATTTATAGAATTATTTTCTGAGTGTTGAAAGATTTTTTCCTTCTTCTTGGTAAAGGACATGTTTAGGCAATGGTCTTTTGACCGAGCATTTGTAGTGATATTGTAGCTCAAAGCCCCTGAGATATACTGTATTAATAGTGTTGTATTTAACAAGTGTTCCTGGGTGTAGGTTTGAAGGCTTTTAAAGGTTATAAACTGTGGTGTAAACAATGCATTCACAGGCCAAGCTGAGGGCCATGTCTCTGAGGAGTGGAACCAGCAGACTTGTTTTACAGCCACAGACTGAGCTCAGTTTTTATCATCCCTGAACGGCTAACACATCGTTAGAGAGAGGGGAGTGAAAGCAAGAAAAAAAACTAATGGTCTCATAGCATTCATAAATGCAACAGGCTACAACTAGTATCAGAGAGCTTTTAATTGGTCATTTGGGGATGATTCTTTTAAATTTAAAGTCCTTCAAGGCTTTGGAGCTTCAATTCCAAAACATTAACTTCCCTCTATTCATGTCCAAGGTCAGCTATGTTCTGGCCATGTTTTATTTTAATGGATGACAGGCTGCCAATGGCATGAAGAAGGGCCTGTCTGTATTTTTGGATTTGTATGTCTTTCATTTACCCTCTGCAATAAAAGTCCCACATGTCATTTCCTTACATGTAAATTTCCATCTTCTTTTTTGTCAAGTGGCCTGAAGAGATTTGGTCATCTTGTTAAAAGGTTGTTTTTTCTCCCGCACCCCTAGAACCAAACTACTCCACTCCTAAATACACATTAGATTTCAATATTTTATAGCACACTTATTTGAGGCTTCACGGTGGTTTGTTTTGCATGATTCACTCACTGCCCCGGGGCCACAGCACAGCCACAGTAATTTGAGTTGTAGGACTTTTAGCTGCAAAATGTGCTTGTTTTTCTTGCTCAAAATAACATAATAAGAGGAAAACTTTCGAACACAGAGCCAAACGCGAAGGTCATGACTGACCTTGCCTTTTGCTTTTTTCAAACTGAGCAGGTGTTTGTTTTTCGACCGCTCGGCCAAGTTTCCTCACATCAACTTGACCAAGCAGTTGCCGTTCTCCTGCTGCCTCGTACCACAGCGCTGCATTTAGAGTGAATTGGCTCTTCATTTATGTGAGCGCCTGTTGCCACACTCTATTTACACCACTCACAGAAAAACCATTCATGTTTCAGAATTGGTTCCACATGTTGCCATTGTTGCTGGCCTGACAGCACTGTAGAACACTAGCTTTGAGCACTGGCAGACAGAAGACTGGCGTGGCCTCTGGTGCTGGGCGTAAATATTTATACATCCTGTCATTTTGTCTGTGTGTCAACTGCTCCGTGTCAGAATGGGGAATAACAAATGGGATCTGAGTGATAGGCTGTTCTATTTTGAGGAGGAGGGAGACTGTGGTTAAGGGGATAAGATGGGACCGAGAAAAGGGGGAAGGGGTATATATGTGTGTGTTCGTTGGTTTCATGTTGGCTCAGAGCCCTGGCTGTTCTCTAAATTTTCATCCAAATCCATGTGTGTGATTACGCCTTTCTCTCATCAGTAGCCAATCCCCGGATTCAGGCAGCTGCTGTACAAGCATGGCTGTGATGTGATTACATTATCACATGCATTTAAAGTGCCGCTAATATGAACCCATGTAACATGCAATGCAGGCCGGAAAGCTAGGAAGTGAGATGCGGGCTAGGATTTGCGTTTTTTTAGGGATATTTATTAGCTGGGGGTTGTCCTACTGTTTCTGCTGGGTTAACGATCAGGTTGACTTCATAAAAACCTCCCTGGGTGCCCCTAAAATGAGCTGTTACATCCTATCCAAAAACAAATAAACATCACAAGTTATATCAGAGTTCAAATCAGTGTGATTAGTCTCTGTAGTGGATCTAACCCAGTAACCTGCAGTGTTGTTTGTAACCCTGTATTGAAGGCAAAGTATGATCTGCTAACCCCACGAGTTTGACTTTGTGAAGCTCCATATATTTAGCTCCAGATCCTTGGGAGGCCCTGTTATGAATGTTTATGAATGGTCCTTGGCCTTGTCACAAAAGGCCATAAATCCTTTAAGTGCTAGTGTGTTCAATTAAAACCTTTTGCCCCTTTTGCACACTCCAACACATATCCTCTCTTCTCTGCTTCTGTCTCTCTCACACACACTCCATCACCCCGTTAGTGAGCCTCCCCTGGTGAGTCAGGGAGATTTATGGGAAGAAGCTGGGTTCGTCAAGTGCCGTCTTCCCCCGGGGGGTGTCACAGCTACATTTGTATGCCAAGAGGATTCTTGATGGCGTGAAAAACAAGCCCAGTGGAGCCAAAGGATTGGCACATCCAAAACTCTGTGTCTCTCCCCAGAATAAGCAAAGCAGCAGCCATTAAGCGAAATGAATTCTTTGGGGTGAAGTTGGTTGTGATCTCTCAGATATTTATTTCACAGCGGCTAATGAAAATGTATTAGCACTGTGCAACCAGACGCGGGATGCTTTTTTTTTTTTACTCTTGCAGTTCTTTTGTACTCGTCACTGGAGACTTGAAAGAGAACAAGGGAGATCATCTTTGCATACAGTGGCTGTATCTCACAGCAGATGATTTTGTTTTGTTAGGAGAGCAAGAGTTTGGTCCCACTACGTGATCTGGAGGAGACAGATGTTTTTTGGAAGAACCCATTTTCTTGCTCTGTTTGTCTTTGTTTTGAAAAGCCCAGAAAGAAAAACGTTTGTCACCGCCACCCGAAGTGCTTGCTTTTGATGCAGTGAAGGGAGAGCGTGCTTTCATTTTAAACGATGTCTGACAGGTGTGCCTGAAGAAGCAGATAATGTGGTTTGAGGAGGATATTCAAGCTGTCCTCTCCCTCTGTTCCGGCCCTGATAGAAAGCTCCCCGGTAAATTTAAAAAGTCCCTTTGAAATTTTTTGTTTGAAAATATCAGTGTGCAGTGATTTAAATCACTGTAGAAAAATTCAGCATTCCTGTAGTTCTGGCACCTTACCCCAAAATACCCAGAAAATGTCCCATATTTGGTAACGAGTGTAATCCAACCTGTGTATAGTAGTGCTGGAATAAGTTATTATGACTACAGATCAAGCATGCGATGAGCGATAGAGAAAACACGTCACCCTAATGACTGATTGAACACCCTCCGCTAAACCTATCGGGTAACCAGACGGTAGACAGGCCGTCCTCATCGCTCGGCAACCACCCAGGGGCCTGTGATTCGATTGGTCAGGGGTTAATGGGTTGGGCGCCATGAGAAAAGGCATGTTGTGGATAAGATGTCAGTGTCTGTCTGGGATATATCTCTCTCTCTGTCGCTCTGTCTCTCTTTTTTGTGCATATGTATTAACCATACCATGCAGGAGGAGACATGGTCAATTTCCATAAAAGTAATCTGTCTTCATGGTTCACCAACAGTATACATTTCCATGAAAGTGCTCAATCAACAGTAGTGATGGTTTACAGAAATCAAAGGATTTGCCCACAAGAAGTTTCATTTTACTATTTTATGCACAGAGGTCTCTGGTCTCACTTATGTTTTGGGGACTGTAAGACAAAGAGGCTGAGAAGCGCTAATGTAATGTACTTTGATCCGTGCAAAATGATTTTTTGAATGAGTGACCTTATCAACCAAGGACAGCTCCGAGCATTTTTGTTCTTAATTCAATCTCCCCTTCATTTCACTCAGTAGGAGGGCCTGTATCATAGCAGGGAAGAACTTGCCTGACAATTTTGTTAAGGAATTTGTAATGACAAAATATGCTAAACATTGTCATTATGCATTATGCAATGGCAAATGCTCCTCCTGCCGCCTTCACAACACAGAAATATAACTTATGCAGAAGGAAATTACATATTCTTTTACTTTAAAGACGATATTGGTCCCCACTGGTGGAAGATATATTTAGATCATTTACTTAAATAAAAGTACCAGGTCCTACATTCAAAATCATCTAAATGTACTTAAATTGTAAGTAAAAGTACTCATTCTAAAAAAGAGCCCATGTGAATGTAATATTATTAGATTATTGTTACTGATTATTAATGTGTAAGGAACATTTTAAAGTTTTAGCTGGTTGACATGGACTACTTTTTATACTGAAACATTCCTGATACTGACACTGTGATAAAGTTTCATAATACCATTGGCTTACTGTATATGACAGGTACACGGACACCCCGCGCAACTCATTATTTTTAATTAGCTCCACCTCTTCAGTTTGTTATTGCAGTCTTTACTGTGTGTTGGTTAAGGTTAGCAGCATTTCTGCCCTATAACTACAGGCCAAAATCTCCATGGATTGTTTTGTCCATGTCAATTTTTTATTTAATTTGAAATCATAACAAAGCAAAATAACAGTGTGATGCTATACTATTTTCACTACAAATGCTATGCAAAATCATTAAATATGAAGAAAAGGTTGGAAGAAATGTACAAATCTGAACAAAGGCAGTGGTGGAAGGATTTCAAAGGACCCCAATAAGGACCCCACTCTTTGAGTGTCTTGAGAAAAGTTACAGCAGCCCTTTGAAGGTAGCTAATTTATCAGCACATCTGTCATCTGCAGTCGTAAATTCTCCACTCTGATTGGCTCACTGTTCTTGTGTCTTGTGGTGTCATTTGCAGAGATGGAGCCGTGGATCTTCAGGTTCAAGGCAGAGGGCACAGTGGATTACTCACAGCTGACCTTTGACCCTGGCCAGAACGAACTGATTGTTGGTGCCAGGTAAGCCACATCTGAGTTTGTTTATTTCTCTTTCTCTCCGTCTTGCTCCCCTCCCTCCTGCCTCTATCTTTTGTTGTTTGTCTGTTTATTGTGTTGTCTTTCATTCCCCATTTTTTCAGTGTTTGTTGGTGCATTGCATGAGTAATGATCAGTTTCTCTATAGATGTCTTCAAAAGCCAGAGAAAAATGGATTTGGAGATTGTTTCCAAGTCTACTGTCTTTACCAAGTCCAGCCAAGTGTGTCTGTGTGTGTGTGTGTGTGTGTGTGTGTGTGTGTGTGTGTGTTTGCAGCTTCCCAGTGACACTGAATCTAAAAAGGCATTGCACACACTTAGTGATGAAAGAAATCTGCTTTTAACAGTGTGGTCTTAACAGTGAGGTTTTGCAGTGTTCATGCATACATGGGAGACATTGAAAACATGTGTGCGTTTGTGTGTGTGTGTGTGTGTGTGTGTGTGTGTGTGTGTGTGTGTGTGTGTGTGTGTGTGTAAGGATTGGGTGTATACATTTACGCTGTGTGAGTCTCTGGCTGATTCCAGATGAAGTGCACTCCGCACTTCACTTAATGGCTTAGTTGTCAATAGAAAGAAACACTCACTACAACGTGAACAAGAGATAACAGAGGAGCCAGCAGGAAGAAGAGCAGCAAAACAAACAGAAACAAAGTGAGCCCAGGGAATTTACTAATGTACCCCAGCAACTTAGATGGAAAAGGCTAATCAGGGAAAGTGTGTATGTGTGCACGGATGAAGAGCAAAGGTCAAACAGTTGAGTGAATTTCCACTGAAATTGCTGGCAAAAATTGTAATAATACAATATAATACATCACAGAAACAGCAATATTTTATTTTTAGCTGCAACTCAACCAATTCTATCAACACATGGCATTTGGAGCACTCAAAAAATCAAATGAGAGATTTAGCTTAGTTCTCTGTGCCAACGTGACGAGCGTTGAGTGTCTAACTGTGAAAGGCGATGTGGCTGGATGGATGGCTGCAGGCTAGGGTTGGAAGTATGAGTGATAATGGAAGGAAAGAGGGATCGATGCAAATATCAATACAGTAAAACAGGGGGCTGAGACCTGGCTGATAGCCACTCTTCAGGAGATTGATAGATCTCTGAGAAAGTGATTGTATGTATGTGTATGTGTGTGCAAGAAGACTGCTTGAAGACTTTAACTTTGAAATGAGATGTCTACCTTATGAAAAAAAGAAGGCTAGCTCTTTAAAAATTATTACTGTTATGAAAGAAAAATGCAGGTTTCTTTCAGGTAATTATCTTGAAAAGGTTTTTGCTGTAAAATGTCAACTAAACTCAACAGATTTTTCAGAAACATGTTTTATTTTGGTGGCACGGACTATATTCTTAGATCATGATTAGCCCATGGAACAAAAACTATTAAATATGGGTAATCTAGCACTCTCAAAGAGAATAAAATGATTATAAATTTTACTCCTAATTGTCAGGTTTCATGTGATCTCATTCTGGTAATGGTGTATAATGGTTGTAGTAGACAGCCTGAGAGATTGTTAGTCAATATACCGAATATTCCTCTTTAGCGGGCATTCATTATAATCTAATGTTTCTTGAAAAGTTGGAAATGCAAATGAAACCGTTTTGTTGATGCTGGGCAAATTTGAAAAGCTTCAGGCAAGGCAGGATAGGCACTTATTAAAGCAAGGTTTCACCGCCAGGCTTTGATTTTCTTTCAGTCTCTTTTTTGCTTTGTCACTCTGTCTCTTCCCCTGTTTCTCATACACACAAAACTCCAGTAAATAGGAACATACTTTAAAACCTTTCAGCACTGCTTTATTAAGTCTTTTTTGCCTCCTAATTATGGATTGGACAAACTTAGAGGTCCACCCTTTGCTGCTGTGGTTGAATCCAACTAGCCACTGAATTTGGTCCCTATGAATACCCTGACTAAACTCTCACAACTTATTCCACCAATGAAAAGGTTCATTTTAAGTGGGGAAAAGCTTAGAAGCTTCAGATGCAGCAGTTTTCAAGGGGATGTTACACTATAAAGTCTGTTTACAGGTCTTGGGGAGTACTACTGCATATATGAACAAAAGTTGTATAAATCCTTCTGTGGTTTCAGGGGGGCCTGTGTGAAATCGGATAAATTGCCTTAAGTGATGTCACTTGCCTGCTCTTCATGTCTGTTGAGTCTTGGCGCTTAAGGCTACATTAGCCGCTACTAGTGTAACACACCCGTATCTCCAATCGAACTGTCAGCAGGCCAGTTGCATTGTGGGTAATGCAGGTGAGGTAATGTAGGTTTTGACAAGTAAGAAGGATATGTGGAATGAATTGTCCATCGTGAGTTTGACAGTGTTTGAAGTGCGATGCTAAATCTGTGGAGTACGCTTTTAAGTTTATTGGCATCCTTTGAACCAAGTGTGGGTAGGGCAGCAGAGAACTGGCGAGAAATCACAGATAAAAACTGTACAGAGCTCTAGCCTTTGAGTAGAGATGCTGTAACATCCACACATCTGTTTTTTTCTTTCTTGTTTTTTTTCGCAGAAAATGGCTCCATCAACTCACACACTTCCTTCTTTTTCAGAAATCACCTCTTCAGGCTGAATCTGGAAGACCTGACACTGATCCAGGTGAGTGCTAATTCTTTCCCGCTTTGTCTGATTCTCCCTCAGTCTGACTCACCCACTTTTCTGTGTGAATATGTGCTCACTCTGTCTGCTCATATGACTCTCACAGTCACTGTGGCACAGGCATCCAGAGCGCTGCCTGCCTCCAACAAACGCCATGCTATAGTCGTAGTGTGCTGCCAGCTCCTACAACTTAAAGCTGTTACAGTAAAATGGTTTAGCATTTCACATGTCACAACAACTTTCCATCCGGTGGAGTGACACTGGTTTTGGTCGACATTGCTGTGGGTTAATACACAGAGGGAGGTAAAGAGTGTTGATATAGCGTCTAGTAAGTCTAACTACCATTCATGTTTAAATCCAATTTGAAAGTGGATATGGCACTTCTGTAGGTGTTCTTTTCCACATTTTCTAGGGTATTAACACCATGTGCAATTTCTTTAATATGATTATTTTTGGCTCCTGCTTATCTCAATCTAGCAAGTTCAAAAATCCACAGAGAGAATAAAGTGATCTGAAATGCTAAACAGAAATTAAAGAACGCCAACTTCAGGGCTAGAGTTTTCGCCTCTGCCTATGATGACATATTCTAAAATTTGCACAAAACATGCATAAATAGAAGTATGCTCACTGTGGCGATTACACTTTTTTTCAATCTGTCTTTCCTCTCCTTTCTCCCGCATGTTGTCATTCAATTTTTTTTTCTGCATCCTCTCATTTTTCTTTCTTTTTTTTGTATGAGCCCACATCCCCCCCTGTGGAGTTAAGCATTTTGTGACCCACTGAGTTGCCATACAAACATTGACACATCGACGGGTTTATTTCTAGGTGGAAGCAGCAAGACTTCTTTGATGGTTTGACAACTCTTGATGTTTGCCATTTATACCCTGGAAAACCAGGGTAGAGGATGAAGAGAGAAAGAAAGGGAAACAGTGGAGTGAAAATGGAGGGATGGAACAAAAGGGAGATGGGAGGGTGTGGTGTTGATATAAATCCGCTTGGAAGGGGAAAATGTGAAAAACAGTCAGACGAAATAAGAAGCAAGACTGAATTTGTTGGATAGAAAGAGAGGCACATACAAAGGGATCAGGGAGCAGTGAGAAAGCACACAGACAGGGAAGAAAGCTGAGAAACCCCCCAAGAAGAGAGACGAGGATTCATGCAGGGCTCGTCTTTTGTGGCCACTCACTGGGACACAGATGCTTTTAAAAAAGGTGCTCTGTGCCATCCGCGCACCCAATCACCCCTCCTTCTTTATTTCATCCTGCGCTCGGCTGGCGCTGCAGAATCAGCGAGGAGATTCCACCAGCCCAATCAACCCCTCATCTCCAAGACATCTTCTCTTAAGAGAATAGGACCTGGTAATCCCTGCAATGGCCTGGAGCCAATTGAAGCTGACCTGTGCACTAGTCCCTGCTTTGCATTTGATTGGAACAGGGCTACAGAGTCAAGTGCTGAAGTTTGAGGAGCTGAAGTGCTATTCTTCCATTCACCTTCCTCCGAAATCTTGTTTCTTCCCTTCCTTCTTTTAAAAAGCAGGAGATTAATTGCACAGAGATTTGTTTACCTCTTACATATATTTGTCATTCTTATTGTTGTTGGATGTGAAAGACTAGATGAATCTCCCCTTTGGCACAGTTGATTCACTCACAGTACATGCATTCCTGATTGATCAAATAGATTTACAAGGGAATATGGTGCAGAGAGTGCCAGAGCGAACAAAGACGTTTGAGTCAGTCATTAGTAGTTTAGCACGTTTTATTTCAATTGAACTGACATTCAAAAGAATTGCATGAGGTTCTTTTTTTCCTTCTTTCCTGTAGAAGGAAAACAGGCTAAAAGCTACACCTACACTTGTCTTTGTTACTTCACCCCATCCCCATGCATCAGCCTTGTCAGATAATGCCCATTGGCAGTGATTTGTTCTTGCATTGCTGGCAGCGCTAAGAATGAGGCAGTGGTTTAAAAGAGCACAAGGCTTAGATCCGGTGTAATACAAACAGCCTATAATACTCTAAAGAGGTGGATATAATTACCATATGATCAATGGCTGATCTTGTCTTGTATGTACATGCATGAAACATTTATGAAAACAGTAGCCACCAAGGTCTTCTGCTGCAAGAAGGCTAAATTAATCCCACCCACTTTTCCTGGCCATGATTGATGTTATGATGAGTTGTTTTCAAGCACTCTGCAAAATGAACCCTGAATGCTTGGTAGTCTTACCATTGTATTATGGAGGGTTTAGAGAGTCGTGATACTTAGGGTGGTGGCTAAACACTGCTGGTCTAACCCGCTCTATTGCACATATCGAGTTGAAACTCACAGATCGATAAAGCCTGAGCCAGCAGCCATAATCTCCTCTGTAAATGCCCTCCTTCCTTCAAGGTAATAAAAATAGAAAAAAGACCAAGAGCAAGTTGGAGAGAGAGAGAGAGGACCTTTGTTAAAAGAGTTGATGTTAAGCCATCTGAGAACTTCTACGCTTTCATTGCCTGCGTGTCTTTCAAGACCACCCCTCGGATCTGGTCTTCAGTAAATCCTGGACGTAGAAAGCATTCAGTCACTTATGAGAGGCATAAAGGGTTGTCTGTGGAACTGTTTACCAAACAGGAGAACTTTTTCAGAATAATAAAATGTATAAGTAGACAATCTTCCACATTACATAAACTTACAAGCACATACTCAAACTGAAAGGCAATCGGAAGTTGAAGTGGGAAGAGTCAGGCCTGGAAACATCAGTTGCCCTCCCTATGGCCTTGATCTGAGTTAATATCTGATACTTAAAAAAATGTTTCTGGAGTTTCTCAACATCCTAAAGAGGCCTTCCTCTCCCTGTCAACCTCTACCCTCATCCTCACTGATCTGGAAAACACTGTCAAGAACAAAAGGTTGATACTTCTCTTCTTGCTCCACTTTCAAACTTGTGTAGCTGAAGTGAAAAAAAAAAATGAGACAAGGACTCAACTCCACAGCATGCACAACTAACGAGACATTTAGGGCTACCGGGGCCTGTCTATAAAAACAGCTGCCATAAAGCACAATATCCTTCCTCCATCTACAGGTGATTCCTACTTTATATCTCACATCTGTTCGGTATTGTCCTTCTGCCCCTTCTGTCCCTCATTCAGCTCCCTGCCCTCAGCTGCTGCCAACCTTGGGCAGGCGAATTAACGCTTGCATCGCCATTATCCACCTTCCATGGCCCACTGCAGAGAGGGGACAAACACTGATGAATTGGCCCTTCTGCATTTGCATTGTGTTCAGTTTCCCATGGTGTTGCCAGGGCTGATGAATGGCCAAATCGGCCATTGTGTTTCTGGTGTTTCTGACTGCCCATGAGCTCCCCAAATAATATCCTTTGACGTCGTTGAATACCCTAATACAGTGATCCCCCTGCCCATGTTTAGCTCCATTTTTACCCATGCACACCTGGTGGCACACAACAGGCTACACACGTTCATGCTGGTCCTAAAAGTGTATAATTTGCAGGCATAATAAGAGCCTGTTGAATTGACAATATCCCGAGCAAAGGTGCTAATGTAAGAAGAAATTAAAATAACCCCCTCCCCCTTTAAGAATCCAATATTAGCTTGCTTTTTTCATGCTAAATCAAAACAGGATGTAGACACTGAGGCTGAGTTTCAACAGAAACACTGTGGCACAGCATTAGTCAATAAGCGCTGGGATGAGGAGGATCGTTGGTATTGTTCGCCATTCAATGCAGCACCAGAGGGGGAGAAAAACAGTAGATATTCACTCCGGCCTCACTCTCTCCTGCTGCACTGGCACATGAAAACACTATCCATAACAGCTCCCCTTGGCAACAGACTCTGTATGTTGTTGAAATGTACATTGTGCCTCCGTTTTTCTTCCCTTCCCCTTTTATTGTTGTGTCGCTAAGAAGGACAGGGACTCCAGAGAAAACAAAAGGCTCTCTCCAGTCACACATGTTGAATTTTGTGGGCCTGTCTCTTGCAATTACATGTTGTCAGATAGACAATTAGCCCTGCTAATCAGTAGCTAACAGAAACTATCCTCCATAGCTCTGGAAGCATTACTAATTCAATTACTAGAAACCACTAACTTGGCCATTTAAATGCATAGAATAAGAAGAATCAATGTGTATGGAGATACCATCTCATTCTGTGATATAATAGAGTTTGATGCCATCTTTAAGCAAGAGGGCTGTGAGTCGTAGGAAGAGGCATTGCAGGGGGTCACTACAGCTCTTTTCATGGTGTTATGATGATATATGTGGTGACTCAGATCTACACACTCGCTTGCACATGACATCCAAACCAATTTCATGTGTAAATCTTTCAGCGGCTTACACCAACAGACATCAGTCTGAATAGTAAATATTGTGCCAGCACATCAAAAGGTAATATCAGCTATTCATAAAACAGATTACATTTCCCTGGCAGGATTTGTCCAGCTCTCACTCTCAACCCACCGTCCCCTTATAATGAGACACACAGTCAGACATTTCATAAAGCTAGACAGCTGTCAGCAGCGAGTGTGTTCTCTGGACACTCTTTATGCAAAATATATTCAGTATCATGTCTGGAAACAGTGCAGTTTTGGAATTCAGCTCCTCGCTCCCTCCCCCGTCTCACTTACTACTTCACTCTGCCCACACTGTCTCCCATGTTCTGTTTGACTCCTAAATTGGAAATTCTTTTTGTTGTTTTTTCTGTCTGTTTGTCCTTTATTTTCCTTTCTCTGTCCTTTCCTCTGTCTCTGTCAGTCTCCCTCCCTGCCCACTCTCTCCTTTGGTATCTCTCCTGCACCAACCTCGTGGTGACAATAGCCCCTCAGTGTGAGGGCTGATGAGTGGCGCGAGCACAATGGTTCATCTCTGAGCATTGCACCCATTACAGGGGACAGCAGAGAGGGTGGACAGACGGAACATAACATGTCTTGAGGTTTTTTTTTTCAGCTTCCCTGAAGTAACAAATGACCATTACAGACTGTGCCAAATTCCCTCTGCCTCTCTCCAAATTTTTGCATCTTAATCACACATTATCTTGCTTAAAAGGATTATTCTGGTTTGTTACAACATGGGTCTTGTTTTTGTAGCTCTGGCCAGTATACCTTTAGGTAATAAAAACACTGTACTCACTAAGTAATTGCTGAGATCTGGGAGGATATTGCTAAAAAGAAGTCTGCATGGTGATGATCATGCAAGTATTAAACAAACTCTTACAAATCTCAAATTTTGTGATTTTATGTTTTCCTCATTTTATTGTACTTGTTGGATCAAGTTCTGACAATACAGAGAGTGTATTAGGAGTGTCTGTGATGCTCATAAAAATGAATCCATCATTTTACAACCATATCTTTTTCTAATGTTTGTGTATAGGAAAATGCCTTTTTGGGGCTGTATGCGTCACATGATCCTGCAATACCAAGTGAAGTCTCTACACCAGAATTTCTTCCTGGTACAACTTTGGCCCGGTGTACTTATCATAGTTGTACCGGCATGCGTTCCTGAGTAATATGGGTTAGATAATCTGGATAAACGAATGGTTCCATTCAGACCATCCATGTTTTGTTTTTTTGCCCTATTAGACTTTGTTGTAGTGATGTCAGTCGTTCTTTCCCTTTACTTTGGTGAGTACAATTGTATCATACCCAATAAAATGATGACCAAAAATATAAAAATAAAAAGTAAATAAACCATAATTATTCTTTACCAGCTGTGTATCTTTCCCTTTTCAGCAATATCCAATGGATGCCTTTTTCCAAAGATGATTACAGTGCCATGATGGGTTTTTTTTTATTCGTTTGGGCCAATTCACCACCATGCTCAGCTCACTAAATTGAATCCAGTCCTCTCTTGTTCTCTCATCTTTGTTTCCCCCTCTAAGTCTCAATTTCAGCTTCTTTTATGTGACAAAGGCACAGAAAAAAGGTCTTTCTAATGCTGCTTCCTTTGATAAAGCCACAAATAATTATTTAACGACATTGCATTCCAGACATATTTCAGTTCAAGACAGATTCATCTTAGGAGCACAGTGGCTGAACAATAGCAAGTTAATGAGCTTTTAATGTTTCTTAATGACACTGGCACTTGCCTTTGCATTGCTTTGATTCTGTTCTTTATTCTGGCCCATTTGAGGCAGCGCACTCAGATAGGGTGGCTTTAGTGGTCAATGATGCCAGCACATCTCCCACTTACATTCTTATGGACATCACCTCCTTCAGTAGTCATAAAGTTGATGTCTTAAAGATGGGAATATATAGTATTCTGAAAATCTGCTTTGAACTATTTCAGATGATGATAAATCACAAAATGTAATGATAAAAGCAACCATTTAGCTCCTTTAATGTGATCTCAAGTTGTAATATCCGTCGAATTTTGATAGATTTTTACACTGAACATGAGTGAGTAAGGTGGGCCATTAACAGGTTGTCAAACCCATCTCCCCCCACCCCCCCGGCGATTAGAGAAAGCACTTTTCAGCGCCCACATTCAATTCATTTGGGACATGCTGTGGTGCTGTGTGTGCACTGTGCAGGCTGTGCTGCTTGTGCTGATGTGTGTGGTTTGGGTCTGTGGTGGCTGCACGGCCCCAGAATAGCCTGCTTTGACCTGGAATGTGAACTGACACACACACACAAACACACACACACACAGAAAAAGAGAGAAGCCAGCTCCCATTAATACTCCACATCTTATCCTCCCTGAATAGTTCCACACACCCTGAGCTCTCTCGTCTCTAAGCTCCCTCCTGTCACTGATGATGTGTGCATTTATGTATGTGAGTGTGTGTATGTGTGTGCATACGGGTGTTTCTGCACCTCCCAAAGGCCAGTGAGGCCGAAAGCGAAGACCTTGTCATAGAACACACAGAGGAAACTCCCAGAGCCTTTTCAAAGAGGAAATTAAAGAAGTTCTCCTAAGTGCTGAGGGGGTTCAGCTTACCTTTCCCCTCTCGTCCTGGCAAAGAACAGTTCTGATACCAAGGTGAAATCTAATATTCTCTTTCAGTTAGCGATATTTACTATATTCCCACAGAGAGTAAAGTCCTCCGCGTCTGGCCACTAGCCAGGTTATTACTGTAGGAAAGGCGTAACTTTGTGGCCAAGAAAGAAATTGAATAGTTTTACTTTTGGAGACTTTTCGTGACTTGGCATTAAGAGTATTTATTGCGGCTGCCAGTTTTTCTGTTAAATATTCCTCTCTCTGCCGATCATATGAAGCTGGTGGCAGTGACGGCTAATTCTGCCTGTCACAAGCGTGAGTGTCTTAGCGGTCCGCTGCTGTCCCGAGGCCAACACTCATTTCATGAATAGAGAACTTTTATCAATGAGAAACGCCCCCAGAGGTCACACTGAAATTAAACGGTAGAAATTGAAGCACGCTGGTGTCTTCACCCTCGGAGCAGACGAGTAGAGGTTTTATCTTCTTATTCCTCTCCCTCCTGTAGTAAAATGTAAACCTCTGTTTCTTCCTTGCATGTAAATCACGTTGACATCCTACTCTTGGGACTCTTCAGATCCCTCCTTTTCCCTCACACATAAATCAAATTGGCATTCAACTCTGTGCGTACTTGCCTATCATTTCTTGAGGTCTATGCTTGGTATACACCTTAATTAGATTCTGTGTCTGTATTTAACATGGCTTATAAACTTCTGTGTACCCTAAGTGTGTATGTGTGAGTGTTTATGTGGGATTGAGAATACAGTGAAGACTTAATGTCAAATTAATTTACCATTTGCTTCTGTTTTTATCCAAAGCAAAGTATAGTCACCCAGACATCAGTGCTTCAGCCAGGGTGTCTAACTCATTGCAGTGTATGTTTCTATTAGATGTGTGTTTTCATGTTTTCTGTGGCATTTTTATTGCCAGGCTATCTCAAACATCACGTCTTGCCACAGTTGAGAGCCAGGAATTGTTTTGTTTAGGTTCCCTGAGAGGTCCTCAGAGTGGTTCATAGTGACATGGCACCAAATGTTTCTTATGTTTTCTTCTTCTTGATGGTATATTGGGAGCCTTACACTGCTTTTCACTCTCTCTGCAGGAGGCTGAGTGGCACTGCGATGAGTTCACCAAGGGAGCCTGCTTCAGCCGTGGAAAATCTGAGGTGAGTTTGAGTGATGCCTCAGTATTTGAAATGTCACACTGTTATATTGCTTTATCAAACACTTGTGACTATGTTGAGAAAAACAACTTTATGTATTGATAATTTAAAAAAAATAAATCTTGTCCTCTGGTTCATGGTTCGTGGTTGTAACTTTGCAGCTAAATGACCCGATTGGTCAATTAAAGTTGAATTCCAGCAATTTAGTATTCCATTAAGTTAGGGACGTGTGAGAGACAAAAACCTTAGATCCTACACTTCCCATAATGACCCTCTCTGTTTGGTAAATGCCAACATATATTTCAAACTTCACACTTTGTGTGTAATGCAAGAGTCTGCAGGCATGCTAGTAGCTCTGTGAGGTTGTACTTGCACAGCAGCGCTTTGAGCTAAAATGCTAACATAGGCATGCTAACATGCTCACAGTAACAATGCTAACATGCTGATGTTAAGCAGGTTTATTGTTTACCATGTTCAAGCTAATGTTTGCTAATTGGCTTTAAACGTATATCTTATGAAATTTGTTTTGCAGGTATTTGTTCATAAACAAAAAAATGTTTTCAAGGGGTCAGGGAATTGACTGACCCTCTGTCATTGTCTAATGTGGCTAAAGTTTTAAAGTCCAAGCCCAACCCAAGATAACCTTAATAATTGATGGGGTTCCCATTTAATACTATAACAATAATATAAACAATTACTAAGTAGAAAAGAAACTTCCACCAGACCACCCCTGCTGAACATTTTTTTCAACTACAAGCTGCATCCTTCAAAACAGCTTATGATTGTTCAACATTTTCCTGTGGGTTTGGTTATCTATAAAAAAAACATAGGAATGAATGTTGTTTACCAGTGAAACTAAAGGCCCCAGATGTGGACTTTCCCACTGGTGCATCAATGCTGCTGCTGCATAATGGCTAAAGACAGAAATCACAGATCTCCATTCATTTTTACAGGCTGTGTTGAATCAGCTCAAGAGAACACATCACAATCAAGTAGCTCACTAAAATACCAAAACATGTCATGTTATGATGAAACATGTTGAAGCATGAATGCAACACAAAACTCTTTATTCAGCTTTGACATATAAACTCACCGGGAATCCCTGCTTTATATGTGTGACTGTCCTCAAAAAGGATCTAAATCAACTTGGTATGAAGTAAAAAGCTTCCCCAACCACAGAATTATGCTTATTTACCTTGCATAAAGGGAGTTCCTATTGTTTTTGTAGCTTCTTTTTATGAAGGTGTGTATGTTTTTGTATGAGGTTAACTGCCATACTTGTCCACCAAACAGCTGGTTTAAAGCTGAACTTGACTTGTAGGTGAACTGCCCAGCCCTGATCCCTGTGTGTGTGTGCACCACTGTGTATTTATCCTCCTGAGAAAGGTGGTTAGGGGCCCATAATAGCCATGCATGGGCTGGCCACCACAAGATAGCTGTTGTGAATTACAGACCAAAGCCACCTCAGTCCTTGAGAGTCACTGCTGTCTGAGAGAGTCGAATTGTTTCGCTCACTGTTCTCTTCTGAGGATCAGTTCCTGTGATGTACACTAAGAATAGCCTTAAAAGACTTCATTCTCCCACAGTTGACAGGGCTTCCGAAGGTTTATTACCTAGCTCAGCGCGCAGCAATATACCATCGCTTAAGCTATTACACAGATACCGTGCCTGTGCTTTGAATGAATTTACAAGTGATTGTATTTTTATTATTTTTTTAATGCACACGTTTGCTATTCTCTTGTGTATTTGATTTATTTCAACCGGGAACAAAAAGGAGAGTTAAATTGACTTGACAGGACTTGATTGCTGCCTCTGTTTTGTTTTATAATGCAAGAGCCAAGCATAACAGCTTCTGTATTACAGTACAGACGTGGAACATTTGTCAGGAAGTTTTCATAAACAAGTCAAGTATGTGAGGCTGTGCAAATATTAAATATGGCGCTATTTACGGTAAACAAACTGCAGAGAAGAAATGAATTATGGAGACCCTTCACAACCCCTCCCCCTTCACCCATGCGTACACATATACACAAGCATACAGTACACAACAAGCTGTACAAACAGCACAGATATATAGGCATACATAACAAGTGTTACTACACACACACACACACACACATACTTAGGCTGTGCTTAGCACCAGGTAACGAGTTGTTTTACGAGTCAACCTCCATCTTGATAGGGGGATATAAAAGCCCTTCCCCTCCTTCATCCCTTCATCTCTTCTATGATGCCACTCCTAAATCAGACCTCTCAGAGGGGGAGGGAGGGTCGCCCTGGGCACCTTGAGTGGCTTAGACAATAGCAGATTTACAAGGTTTTAAATTTGTACGAGGGGCCCGCAACAACCCAGCCGCGGCCCCTTTCAGATGGAGGGGACTGTATCAGTTTTAACCTTTTCCTAGGAAAAAAACAAATGCCACTCTCTGACATGAATACTGACTGTTGTGGTTACATTTGCTATGAGTTTTGTTGATGGAAATCCCCAGCAAAGCTGAATGAAAGCCAGACAGCGATGTTGACAGTTCAAGAATTTCGGCGGCAATCAATCATTCAATCAATCATTCACTCCACCTGTCCTACTTTATTTGCCGTACGCTTTTAACCAAGTGCTGAGTGGTTTGCTAGAAACCCAGGCCAAACCCTCAGAGGAGGAACGAGCCAAGAAAAGAGTGGCGAGCGTGTACTTCAACACCATTTAGAGAAAAGTGGTTTGAATTGATTAATGTAGAGAGCATGCTAAAAAGAAACTTGCTTGAATGAAGCCTTTGAGAGGCTACACTTTCATTTCACTTTTTGACTAGTCAACAAAGCCAAGGCAATTTTCTAAACTAACCCTGAGTGGTCCTCTCCCACGCCTGCTGCATTTATCTGTTCTCCACCTCATTCAGATCCCTCTCCAAATCTGGTCCCTGTTGAACTAAGATGTGACATGGCTAGCCCGTGTGGGCATTAGCCTTGATTTGACTCTGTCAAGCTTGGTCACGTTTTAAAGTAGCCCTCCCGTGGTTTCAGGTGTTTGTCTCATTTATTGGCATAAAGTGTAATTTCGTCCCTCTGCCTAATGCTGCCACTTGTCAATGGATAGATAATTGCGCTCTTGCTAACTGCTAACTGTGATATGTGTGTTTGCTGGTGTGTTTCCACAGGAAGAGTGCCAGAACTACATCAGGGTGTTGCTGGTGAATGGGAACAGGTTGTTTACCTGTGGAACCAACGCCTTCACCCCCATCTGCACCAACCGAACGGTATGAACAACAGCAGAGTTTCTCTTTGTAGACTCATTTATCTGTTTGTTTCTACCAGGCTGCTTTTGTTTGGCTGGAATTACATGAATGCTAATTATTCTTAACCTAAATTAAGACTTTTTCTATTTAAATTACCATGTAATCTCCCTTGTCTGATCCAAGTAAAGTCAGTCTACTCCATTCTATTAATTATCTGACCAACATATTGAACAGGGTTGGTGCGAGTCTTTCACACATTAAAGTCATTTTTTGAGGAAAACATAACACATTCTTCCTCTTACAAGTGAAAAAGCGAATTCATGAGCAATAAAATGCAGCCTTTCTCTGTTGAGTGCACTCACAGGTTTTGCTGATACAGCCTTGTAAGCTAATGTTAATAAACCTTAGATATTCCTGTAGATCAGAGGTCACTGACTCATATCATTGACTTGAATACTCTTCTCTGCTTGTGGTATTGTCATACAAAATTCATCATTATCCCATGATTGTCACTTGTTGCCACAGTGGTTGCTGTTTTGTTACATAGTCCCGCTTTAAAGAATTTGAGGGATAATAATTATCTGAGATAATAAAATTGTTTGGACAGAATAAAGAAAAATGTGTTGACAAGCTTCTTCCTCTTTGCTGTAGAGAGTTTTGCAAATGTTTCAGTGGTGTTATGTGTTTCGTCACTGATTAACTTCTTTCAGTACAATTAGATAAACTAACAAGTCTACCAAAAACTTTGTCAGTGACGTGACACTCACCTTCCAGGTCATAGCAGCCCCTCAAGAATCCAGGTTGCATCCATGTTTCTTTCTTTTTGATTCTCAGTTCTTACTGAAATCTCTATAAAAGGACACCTATTATTGCAGGAACACATCTTAATAAGTTATTATCCTTGAATAACAGTGATATTGCAAGCACGGTAAGCCTGATAACTTTATAAATATAAAGGTTAAAGTGTTAGTGATTTAATTGACAATGTCAGAAGGAAACTTCAAGGTTGATCAATACATTCTATCAAGGTGTGATTGAATGGTGATCTTGATATCACAGGATTTACTGTATGAGCTCTTGTTGCTGTTCTCACCTCCTTTGTTGTGCAGTCAGGGATGTAGACTAATTATAAAATGAATCTTATTAAGCTCGCTTATGTAAGAAGTCGCGTTACCTCAAACTTGTTAAACGTCGCAATCAAAATACTGTCTTAAGCTCATTACTCCCGATAATCAAGGCATTGGCCTACACCTAAACACATCTGTGCCGCTTTGCCCTTCTTCATGCTTCTACAAATTCCTTTCTGCTCTCTATCCCACGTTTTAAATAGATGTTTAGTCAGGCTTTTCAGTTTGAGGTTCTACTGTGTGTCAGCAGGCTCTTTCATTAACCACTGGTTTGTAACTTGCTACTACCCTTTTTATTTTTATTACAAAAGTGCACTGTGCTAATACCAATGTTTCTCGATAACCGAAGTGTGAGCTGAGAAACTTTTTTTTTGGTAGATTGTTGGTACTCACTAAAGTTAAGTATAGCCTAACATTTAAAATGTCAGAGCATTGAGCTTACCTGAGAACATATCAAATAAGTATGTCTCCTTCTGTGGGATTTCAGAGGAGGAGGCAGGAGTTTACTATTATGATGACATTTGTTTTTGTCCAATAGCACACCATCCAAAGGTCACAGGCTCATAATGACTGTTTACCGCTGTGAAAATACATATAGTTGAAATGTCATGACATTATTATAGCAGTATTTCATCAGGTGCTGTCATATTTACCCACTGAACATGCGTTAATGTGAAACACTGGTTGGGCACAGCAACAGCAGTGGAATCATGCTCGGACAGATTTACTATCAGCTGTGATGGATGAACTGAGAAGGAGCAGAATATTCTATTAGTTTAATAAGTGCTCGGGGGTTATAGACTGAACAGCTGTAAATTTCCCTGACTTTTAGTCATGCTGCCACTGATGATGACAACGATGGTGGTGATAATCAGAATGATCCTGGCAATGGGAGAAGTATTTTTGTGAGGGACCTTATTTTTAATACGCCATTAACGAAAAACAGAAGCCATGGCAATGTCTTTACATAAAACCCTTTCAAAAAGCACATTTTAATAATTTAACAGCTTTTGTGTCAGTGTACTCTTTGGTTTCAGTAAGCATTACTGAATTGATGGATTTGCATTTGTGGATTTTGTGTTTTGCCAGTTCAAATACCAGATTCATTGAATATATTTCTTTTTCGCTGTTTTCAGGCAATATTCTCTGCATAGCCACAATGAGAGTGAGCTGTCTCTTTCTGAAATGTCTAAATCAGAGCCATTCATAGTCACTTCAGTGTCCTACTCGCACAGCTGCTGGGTTCACTATAGAGATGACTTTCACTCCACCTCCTCAAAATGCAACGGATGCTCTGCAGTTTATCTATTTATCACTCCTCCTCTTGTTTTTCTAAATGACCCAATTGACCTTAAATTCCGGCCCACAGAAAGAGTCCCGTCAATACTAGGCTTTCATCTCGGACAGGGCTGCTCTGTTTTGTTGTGGTTTGGGTGGAGCAGAGGTGGCAGGAGTTAACAGAACCCTTGATTCAAATCGACCGGCTCCAGGAAATTGGCAAAAGAAGTTGCCCGTATCCTCAACACTGAATGGAGTCTGGCCTCCTGTGAGGAAGAGCTGTCCACAGATTCTTCAGTGCGTGAAAATGCGCGAATGGAGAGGAGAGATTGAGCTGTGAATCTTTCGAGACTCGTGCTGTTACGGAGGTCCTCTGCAACCAGCGAGGAGTCAAAAATGTGGATCCCTGATTGATGGAAAAGTAATTGCAAATAGAATCATTTTAATTATAATTTTTGGATTTCAAAACCTGAGATTAGTACAATCTTTCTGCTTTGCATCATGCATTTGCCCGCAGAACTTAGATGAACTTGGATGGAAGAGCAAACCATGAGCTAATCCCCGTATAGCGTGTTTACTTTTGCACCATAAAATATAATTACATATTGGATTTAAAAAACGAATTACTCCTTTTTTACATTCAAGGTTGAGTCACTGAGCTATGGCTGGTATTTATTTATTTATTTTAACTCGGAACCAGAGCAGTGTGTCAGGGCTAAGCCAGGGTCATGCTGTAAAGTATTTTTAAAAAGCGGGCAGTCGGATTTGGCCTCATATTCAAAGGCAGAGTGCAAGGAAAGACTGCATCTCACATCAAGCCGCTTTTGAACTCAGAGAGCCTTCTCAAAGATGTGGTAAAATAATGTTATAAGCAGACAAACAGCTGGATGTCCTGTAGAGACATCAGAAACCAAACCAAGGAAACACTGCAGCCAATAGTAACTTTATTGAAGAAGCCTGTTGTAGGGACTGTATTGCTTTCTTAACAGGTGGTTTCCTAACACTGGAGTGGGTGGCAGCTGCCCTATTTGTTTGTTTTATGCTGCTAATGATTGTAAATGCGTTCTCTGATTTTGTTTCCCGCTCCTGAACGTTTTGCTCACATATATCTTGTGTTTTGTTTTGCAGTAGATGTAAACCAAACAAAACATAATGAGATGAAACTCCTTTTTCTTTTGTCTGCACCATGTGCATATTGGCAGGAACAAACAAAGCATCAAAAGACTTCTCCGGTCTGCATTTTAATGTTGCCCTTTGATACTCAATGATCTATTATTTAGAAATAATAAGAAAATGCATCTAATTGTTTTCGTTTTTTAACACAAGGGATACTACTGTTAAAAACAATCAAAGTAATTTTCGGAGGTAACATCTGCATCCTGTCAATGCCTATTTTTCCTCTTTCCACCTTACACTATAGTCCCCTACCTCATCCTCTTCTTTTTCTATATTGTAGCTGACAAATTTGACAGAGATCCATGATCAGATCAGTGGGATGGCTCGGTGTCCCTACAACCCCCTCCACAACTCCACTGCCCTCATCACCTCCAGCGGGGAGCTGTACGCTGCCACGGCCATGGACTTTTCTGGGCGAGACCCCGCCATCTACCGCAGCCTGGGCGGCCTGCCACCGCTGCGCACTGCCCAATACAACTCCAAGTGGCTGAACGGTAGGGGGCTGCCAAAGTTTGGGAGGGGTCCAGATAGAGATTTGTGACACTGTAAATGTGTGTAAAAAGATAAATTCATCTTAAGCAGAAAGAAACACAATGAAGGAGAAAATGTTCTTTTTGCGGGGGGGGGCGGGGGGGGGGGGCGGCGGGGGGGGGGGGGGGGGGGGGGGGGGGGGGGGGGGGGGGGGGGGGGGGGGGGGGGGGGGGGGGGGGG
>JAVQJL010087799.1:0-20003 GCA_036024295.1 Nannoperca obscura
TACATCACCTCCCATTTCCTCAGGGATGTGTGTGTCGGGCTCATGAAGGCGGGAGCCGTGATGTCGGGGGGGGACTAAGGGCTCTGGGGTGGTGGTGGGAGGCGGAGGCGGAGGAGGTGGAGGAGGAGGAGGAGGAGGAGGAGGAGAAGTGGTGATGTTGGTGGGAAAGAGCAATGCCTGAGTCAGAGAAGGATCGTGAATGAATCCAGCAAACATCTCTGTCTGTCCTCTTTTACCTCTTTCATGCTCTTTTCTGTCTCACCTAATTTTTCTGTATTTATTGTGCCATACTCTCATCTCCCTTGCTTTCTCACAGAGTCTCTTTTTCCCCTTCTCTCCCTGATTATAAAAGCCTCTGGCTGGAGGTGAGGTGGTGGGAACGTACTGTGGTGAAGCTGAGTCAGTGGAGGTCATGCACAGAGAAACAAACTGCCAAGGGATGAAAATATCTGTTTAGTAATTCCCGTGGTACAGTGCTGGACAGTACATTCCTCAGACGATACAGGAGCAAAGTTTAGCAGAGGAATAAAACTGGTTTCATTCAGAGTCACAGCTACTTTATGTTTCACCTCTCTGTATATAACTCATTATTTGAATATTTATTTTGTGGAGTTTTTAGCCATGCTAGTGCCATGGCTCTATGGCAAGCCTTAGCATGCTAACATGCCAAACTAAGATAGTGAACATGGTGAACATTATACCTACCTACCTACCTACAACATACATACAAGAGTCTTAAAATACAAACCTTATGGCATCAAGTCTTGAAAACTTGAAATTAAATGCAGTTAACAACAACACATCAAAGTTTGTGATGGAATTTAATTTTGAGGGTTAATGTTGTGGCAAAAACAGGCGAATGACAACGAGAAGGGCAACATGTATGCAGTACTGATATAAAATGTCTCCGGTCAGGAAAATTTAAATGACTAAAACAGGAACTCTCTTATGCTGTTGGTCCAGTTTGGAAATGCAGAAATGTTATGCTGATGACAGCTAAACTGCATTTGGGCTGTTGCCCAAAACTTCCTGTCCTCATGACTAACATGCACACTGACAGCGCAACAGATAAAAGGAAAGATGGCACAAACAGCCTTAATTTGCCCAGATATGGCTTCCTGTACTCTATCGATGCCACTGTTCGTATGGTGGTGTAAGTGTTTATACCTGCTGACTGTTAAGTTAACCTTATATGGTGCCCTATAGTGAATAAAGAGGAAGCCCCTTTCTGTTGGTAGTAAAAAAAAAAGAAAAGACAACCTTCTGGTTTCAGTAGACAGTCAGGAGCTGTAGGAGGCAGCAACGAGCAGCATCAGCTGCAGCCAATAGCAGCTTCAGCTTTAGGAAGTGGTGCTGATTTTCATTTCTCCTTCTTTCATTAGACACAAAATAACATTGTATTGTTTCAGGCCTCATCCTACACAGGACAATGAGATAGAATAACAGGAAATAGGGCCTTTTATTTAGTTGTTTCTAATAATTCAAAGACACATCTCTGATTTGATCCTGGTGTAGAAATGTAAATTCGAACCCACCCACCTTTGTACTTTGGTGACTAACACTCACTGGCTAACAAGGCCACACATGAAGTACACAATCCATCATGCACACACACACACACACACACACACACACACACACACACACACACACACTTCTTCTTCTGTCTGTGAAGGAAATTAGAACGTCCTCCTCTGCAGTTTCCAGTTACTGAAACATAACTGAAAGAGAAGTGAAATCTCTCGACCTGTGAATTCCCCTGTTATCACAAACACACACACACACACACCCACAATCATATGAAGACACATGCACAATACAAAAAGACACATTGATACATACATGAAAGTACTGTGATTGCAAATGAGAACACACACCCAATGAGAGCAACACACACATCATTTCACAGTCCTCAGGGGGTGAAGCTGATTTCCTTGAGACGGCATCCCATGTGACCGGTCTTGCATTCCTCAGATTGTTGTCATGTGACAAACTTAAAGATCTCCTTTTATGGATGTCAGCGTTAACAGGAGGGCGTGACCTCACTAATACACACCCAGGTCAACAAATACCCACACACATAAAGACACAAATTGAAGAATGCACATAACTGCTCACAATAAAACCTCACACACTCCTGCCAAATCCAACACAAACAAACCCACAAAGAAAGACAAAAAGGGCTGAAGGAGTTGTGAAATGATCTTGGCAGCGCTGTCATCTTCCTCTGTGTCACAGCTACTTCACAGGTACAACCAGACTCTGGCAGCCTGCGAGTTTCAGACTGCTGCATAACATGACACTTGGATCACAATTCTTTATCTGCTATAATTGAAACACAGCTTAACTTTTAGATTCATTGTTCTGTGACTGGAACATTTCTATTTATCACCAAGAGACATTTCTCGCAGGTCTCGGTCTATGCTGAGGTTGTTAGCTAGTTTACTATCATTACAGTCAGGTTTCACTGTGCTCTTCCTGTGTCAATACATACTAAAGCATTGTATTTGTTTGCTGGTAACAAAGCTGTAGTCAGGATAGTAAAACATATGAAGGTTATGAGTCTCCCAATGCATACCCAAACCCCACTTTAAAAAGATTGACTGTTAAAGGAAGTGTTCAAACTTTGGGCAAAATACACCTATTCTCTTTCTTGCTGAGTGTTAGATGAGAAAATTGATATCACTCTCATGTTTGTACAGTAAACATGATGCCGGTAAGGTTAGCTTAGCTTGTCATAAAGACTGAAAACACGGGGTAAACAGCTAGCCTAGCCCAGGTCAACAGTAACAAAATCCGCCTAAAGGCTCCTCTATACTTGAGGAGTCTTGTTGTGACCATGATGTTGCCCGGTGTCCCAGTTTACAGTCTTTGTGCTAAGCTAAGCTAGCTGTCTGGTGACTCTAATTTTATATTTGATGTACATGCATGGGGGTGGCAATCAGTCTTTTCATTTATCTCTAAACAAGAAAGCACATTTCCCAAAATGTCAAACAATTTGTTAAATCGTACAGTTACATTTTATTCCCCAGCATGAGGGTCTAAATGCTATTTCATTGCCCTTTCCATACTTGATCTATCCATCTTTCACCACTTATCCTGGTCTGGTTTGTGGTGTCAGCAGACTAAGCATGGCCAGATGGGATATGTAATCTCTCCAGTGTGCTCTGGGTCTGTCCCGTGGTCTCTTCACAACTGGATGTGCCCGGAACACCTCAACAGGGACGTGTGTAGGAGGCATCTTTATCATCTGATTAGGACACCTCCCTGAACCACCTCAGCTGACTCCTTCCAACGCGACACAGCAGTGGTACTTCGCCACCTTCTCCATACTGCCAATGATAATATTTCAGGGCGTGGAGGCTGAAGCCTTTACTTAGTCCCTTAAAAATACTCAAACGTACATATAATTGATCTAAAACGAATGGAATCAACTTACAAAATGTCCAGCACGTGTAGACTACATTTGAGTTCATAAACTCCCTGAAGGTTGCTAAAACCCAGCGCTCCCTCCATGTCTTGTACTGACACATTACATTATAATGTACTCATATAACAATCTGCTGCACAACAGCCCAATGTACTGCTGCTGCATAGCTCTGAGTGGACTTTGACCGACCCTCAGCTGTAAAATAAAGCTTGTGTGCTGCACTACGCTGCCAAGAGGGTATTAAGAGGCTTCTAGTCACACACTCGGAGCACACTTATAAGTGCAGCAAGAATTACTAATGGGTGACTGGCTAAGCACACGTTTTTGAATGTGCTAATCAAGAAAGGATGCCAAATGAGGAGGGAGAGGAGTGGAGAAAAATGGAGGAGAGCAAAAGAAAAGAAAGGCTGATAAATGAGAGTTATACAGACAGAAAGGAGAGGAGGAGGGAGAAACTGTGTAAAAAATCAAGAGATGACATGTTGTAGACTGAAAAGAAAAGATGGAGAAAGATTGAAGAAAAGGTGTGGCAGTTTCTTATGACTTCTCTACAGGCTGCACATTCTGCTGCCGGTATCGAGCCGGCTCTCCACTTCCTCTTTCTCCCATTTCCTGCCTCTGCTGCTGGCCTGTGCCCTTATATGGCAGCTGCCTGCAGCCAATCGGCGCAGAGCAGGCAGCTCATTCAAACAGCAAGTGTGAGAGACGAGAAGGGTGGGAACTGCAAACAAAAATGAACTGCATCGCACCATGGAAAACAATATAGCCCACTAACACACACACAAACACAGACACATACAAACCTGCCCGCTGGCTTAAAACTAAAAAGAGGTGCTACAATACAACAAAGCAAAGCAACGCATGCAAACTTTACTCAGCGTTTCAGGGGCAATGGGTGCACGCTTACAGCACCGCAATGAAGTTGTTTTTCGCAGAGGGTGGGCTCTCGGTTACTACGCAGAGAAGAGAGGAGGAGAGGGGACAGAGTTGTAGTGCTAAGAGGAGGATGAGGACAGAGGCATTACTTAGCACACTGCTAAAATTCCTTTGCCGTCTATATTTAACACTTGTTGACACATTGTTGATGTTTGTCAGAACAATATAAAGACAGTGATGAGAATGACAGATAGTGATACAGAGGTATGAAAAGATATGAAGACAATGAGGAAATCAGAGAGAAAGCAGGGAGGCACGACAGGCTGTAATGTTATGTAAGGAACGTCCAAACAGAGCGGACTGCCAAGGACTGCAGACCAAAGTGCATGGGCGTGTGTAGGTGGTTGACCTCTCTCACTGCATTCAAGCTACACAGCTGAGGGGGCAGAAATGGAATAATAAGGAATATCAGGAAGTAAAAGCAGGGCTGGGGCCAGTCAAGAGGATCGAAATCCCCAAGCAAGCCTATCCGAAGGCAGGTAGCTTGTGAAATGATCCAATCTGAGAAGAGAGGCCCTCCCACCAGACAGCGACAGATGGCAGAGGACAGATAAGCCTCCCTGGGTTCACCACCATGCAGGGGGTGAATACGGAGTGTGTGTGTGTGTGTGTGTGTGTGTGTGTGTGTGTGTGTGTGCGTGTGTGTGCGTGCGCGCGTCAGTGGGAGAATTAGATACAGAGATAGATACGTCTGTCACTCTTCTTAGCTTGAGCACAGGAGATAAAGATTCTTGTTATTATATGTTTATTTTTCAGAAACAACTGCATTCTGTAAAATGTTCCGAGCGTGGACCTTGTTTTGTCTTAGAGTGTGTGACCATTTATGCATTTCTGTCTTTGCATACAGTAAACATGTCAGGATGTCTGTACAGGCTGCTTTGGTTTTCTGTTCTGACATTTCTCCATTAATGGTTAGGGTGATGGAGGCGGTCATCAGTCCCTGTTTTGCACACCTGAATAAAACCTCACATCCTTAAAAGGCACCTCAGCTGCCTCTTTGCACCAATAAGAGGACAGAACTGCAGGAGGAAGTGAGGTGGGTGCACAGGAAGGGGAAGAGAAGAAAAAGAGAGGACAGAGGGCACAGAGTGTGTTCATGAGGAACAGAAAAAAACATCAACATTCAGAGAAGTTGCACAACCTCAAGCGCTGCATGTGGTTATTGCATTAGTACAGCCATTGTATAGAAGCTCCCTTTGTCTGACAAGTCTGAAAACTGGGTTTTACACTTCAAGCTCTTGATCAGATTTACCTATAATATAATAATAATAATCTCAGGATTTTCAAAGAGCAGGAAGATTCACCAATGCAGCTTTAGACTTTGATCAATTATTAGCGGAGGACGTTTTTGCATTAGTGTGTAGCCAGCGCTAACAAATCACATTTGTTTTAGAGCTCCATGCCAGTAGCTGGACTGAGACCAACACGAGCTGTGGCACAGATTTAAAAGAGGAAGTGCCAAGCCTGTAAGTCAACTAAAATGTGTTTGGATCCTTACAACAATATGTGCTTTGTAATTTAAACTACTTGTACCGCTGCGGGGGATGAAATACAAAGAAGAGGTGTGAATGCAGTTTAGAGAATTCCAGCGAGCTTGATGTTGTGTCAAGTTTTATGAATGACATAAGATGCTATGATGGGGCGTGGCCAAGAAATGTGTGTGTGTGTGTGTGTGTGTGTGTGTGTGTAAGAAGTGGGGGTTGCAGTTAAGGATCCATTTGGGCCGTAAATGGGAAGCTAATCCAATCGGAGCACAAACAGGCCAGCTGGCAGGCACAACACACACACACACACACACACACACACACACACAGCTGGTGACTGGCCCGTGCCTTGGAGTCAGACCGTCACCACGGTGATCCATGGATCAATGACGCTGCAGACGACCAATCTATTGGATAGAGAGGAAGGAGGGAGTGCGGCAGGAAGGGGGTGAGGGGAGAGCGGTGAATAGGGCTTCCCTCTCTGAAACTATGACCAGTCACAGATGGCAAACAATTGGTCAGCCAGTCACTTTTCAACAGGCTGCAAAGACAAGAGAGAAACAGCAGAGGATGGAGATGCCTGCTCAGCAAGATGGGGGAATGGATGAATGAAGAAAGTAAGGGGAAGGAGGGGAAAAGTGTTCTGCTAGTAGACAAAACCTTGAGTCACTGCATCAAAAGCTAAATACATTTTTAAAGGTTTAAACAGTTTGGCAAACTTCCTAAGCTGTCAAAACCTTTAAAAACTATGATTTAGCTTTTGTTGCAGTGACTTTCTGGCAGAGAATTGAATGAGAAGATTGATCGCACAAAGATTGGAAACGGGGAACAGCTAGCCTGGTTCTGTCTGAAGGTTTCAAAATCTTCCTTGGTTCTGAATCTTAAATTAAACTAAATTCAACATCCCCTGTCGGTGCACATCCACCCTGCTGAGGTATCCTCGAGCAACACACTGACCTCTGCGATTACAATGTGTACGTCAACACAGTATTTCTGTTTAGTGTCAGCAAACATATAAATAGAACATTTCATGACCATAGTGACATAACATCATTTCTAATTCCATTTGCATTCTAACACTGGCAGTGACCTGAAGTTGACTGTTTTCAGTTTAATTTATAGACATGTCTGTCTCTTAAATATAAGCAGACGGTTAGTTTAGGACTTCAAACAGAGGCAAGTTAGCTGTTTCTCCCTTTTTCTAAGCTAACCGGCTGTTGACTGTAACTTTAAAATGAACGGACAGAAATGAGAGTGCTGTCGACGTTCTCATGTAACTCTCAGCAAGAAACCAAATCAATGCAATTTCCAAAATATCAAACTATTCCTTCCAACTTCTTAGCTGTTACTCTAAAGGACAAAATCCCAACATTTCTGCATTCAGCTTGACTCAGACTTTCGTACATGCTATTACACACGTGTGTCCAACCATGCAGTGAAGCAAGAATGAAACTCTTGAGGGTGACACACGAGATGCATTTCCAACATGACATTATTTCCCATCATCTTCCTCATCGCTCTCTGTCTACATCTTCACCCCACCCAGATCCCATTTGATGGGCTCATCTCACCCTCATTGTTTTCCACCACTCTTTTGATGTCCACATTTCCAGGCCTTAGCTTTTAACCTCACTCAAGGCTAATTACGACTAATGTTTTTTGTATTGAGCTGCAGCCTTGCAGTCTAGCTGAAGTTAGACTCAGCAGCAGATGTTTAACTCTGTGTGTGTGTATGAATAATAGACATAGTATTTATGTCCACCCCCTATGGCCGGCTTTACCCATTAGCAAAAGGCCTTTTATGGTTCCTCTCCCCTCCCCCACAAGCACACACCCACAAATGCATCAAAATGCCCTTGTTTATAGCTTCAGCTACCCAGTGCTACGGGTACAAATGATCAAATTCTACTCATGATAAGAGGCAGAAAGAGGAAGAAGAGTTGACACCATAACTATAGAGAGAGCAGAAGAGCTGGTAGTGGGAGTAAATTACTCAATCAATGATGACCTTCTTAGGTTAAGCCATGGTGGGATGGGTTTAGTAACGCAGGGAGTGGCCATGTTGTAGAACAGGCTGTTTGTTCAGAGGTGCTGCTGCTGGCTGAGTGGCTGGTTACCTTATTTGAAGAAACAAACCTGAGCTAATGACATCACATGAGGGTGTCACAACAGCTTCAATTCACTGGTAAACACTGAGACTACACAGGCACATATGCAAGCTCAAAGACACACACACACACACACACATATGACGACTTAATAAGGCTGTGTGTGCATGTTAATATCACTAAAATGAGAATGTATCATAAGTAAGTCCATGTAATGCTGAACACTAAGCTCTTAATTACTCATAGGGCTACACATACTTGCACTGCCACAGATAGCATTTGGTTATGATTAGCTGTTGTCATTTTAAGTTCTTTGACCTTTGAATCACACACACTCACATAAACACACTACAGGGGTCAGTGGATTACTGATTGACTTATCACATGGTAATGGTGATGCCTGACTTCAGCAGGCAAAAGGCAAAAAACTCATTGGGATCACCTGTCATTTACTCATATGAAATAAATCAAGGCTTGTGACAAACATGTGGTCATGTTATTGAATAAGTGGCCCACAAACAGTGCTTTACCCACAAAAGCTGTTTGTGCAGGGTGGGCTTCAAACACAAAGCTGGCTGAGCGAGTCACACAGACACGGATGTGAACCCTACAGCCAAATTCTGGATCCTGGATAGCAACTATGTTCAACTCATGTCAGTGCTACCAACACCTGCGATGTGTGAGTTCTGATATTCCAGGTTGAGCCCTCTGCCTCTTGTATGCCATACATAAAAAATATCAGTGGTAACAACAATCATTAAAAGGTTAACATCTAAACAATTCACCATAGTGAAGACCTTTGTACCAACTACCTCTGGCCCCACACTGGCTTCCACTTGCGGCCTCTGGGTCAAGCTGCTGAACGGCCTTTTTGTAGGAACATACAGACAAGGTGTTTTTGCCAAGGCCACGGGACTTTAACAGCTAAATTACAGTCATTTTCAGGAGCTCCCTAACTCTCCCTGACTCTAAATGACAGGTTTAAGCCCTGAACTTCCACTTGTTGCTCTCGTTAAAGTGTCACTTAGTTAGACAAGTGGTCTATTTAGACAACCACCACTCATAGTAATAGTCATTATGCACAACACCTCAAGTGCCTGTGTATAAACTACTGTCTGGATGAAAAATCCTCAGAAATAAATACATTAGGTGGCTTTATTGCACTGAGCAACTTGGCAGCAAGGTCCATGTTCAGAGAGCCTGAATTTCACTGGCACCCGAGGTGTAAACACACACACACGTTATGACATTTGAGAGGAGTCCGGGGACAGTATTCCAAGCACTTTGCTAGTAGAAATTCCCCCTGAAGAGTTGTTGACAACACACCACTTAACCAGAGACCTCTCACTTACTACCAGTGAGCCATACACACACATGCATAAGTAAATGTATGTCCAAAGTCCTGCTTATCTTAGCTGACTGACAACTGATTTAACACGGTGATGCAGAAATAAACTTGAACTCTAGTTTCACTCTTTATTCAGGAGCACACAAAGAAGAACATGTCATGCCATTAAATCTTTTTCACCTGAATGAAAGTAGGCTGGGCTAGAACAATGACTCACTACTCCCTTTAGGCCAGATTAAACATTTCCCAGCCAATCACTGTGTATGCCATTACAGCACCAACATGTAGAAACAATCCTCTCAGCTTGTTTCTGTTAACAGCGTCACCTGGGCCCACCTTTTATTTTTACATTCCTTCATCACAGGAACGCAGCTTTATCACCATTTAAACAATTATAAATTAATAGACAAGTTCAAGAAGGTCAGAAAGGGATAAGCAAGGTTAGATGTCTGACCCTTAACGATGAGATTTAAGGCCTGTAAATCAATAAGTGGGCCCAGTAGACCTTTGATCTCCTTAAACACTCTTCTTTCCATCTGTAAACCCTGTAAAAGCATCTGTATGTATCTGTATCTTGTCTTAACATGGATAAACTGACACGTCTTGCTCTTATTATATGTTTATCACCACAGAATAATTATTTAAGTATGGGAGCAGGGCTAGAGTTAAACTGTGTTCGTAAAAATGGCCTGCAAGAACTGAAATGTGCTGATTAACAATTCAGAATCTGCAGTTAGTTACACAAGTCATCACCATCTTTCTGCATATTAAAAGAGAGCTGTTTCACACTGCGCGGGCCACTGAGGTGTGGCTAATTTAAAGGGGTCATATGAATCATGTGAGGACGACAATGATGTCCATTTAAAGCCAACTTAGCAGCATGAATGAAGACAAGGAAGAGAAGACTTTTTTTTTTTAAATGACGAGTTGACGCAACTAAGAGAAGGAAGGGGAAGTGGTAAAGGAGGAAGAGAAGACGTTGCTACATGTCTCAGTGGCAGCTGAGTTACGTCTTTAAATGGCAATCAGGCCACCCAGTCTTTCTACTAACATATACATTCACGGTGTACAAAAATGAAGTGTGTGGGATATAATAAGGAGAAGATAGATGAGAGGAGGATGGAGGGGAGAGGAAAGAGAGTGAAAAAGAGAGTAAAGATGGAGGAGAGAAAGATGGGGGAAGAAAAAAAGATATTCACAGAATTTAAAAAGGACAGTGTTTAAAAATGGGGTGCATAATTTATGATAAGCCGTATGATAAGGTGTATAGAACCATAATATGGCAGTGAATGAGGTATGGAAATGTCACCAGGCTGCAGGCCCATTGCTAGCTTTATGATTTAATTCTGAGATAGTGTCAAATGGGCCTCATTAGTCATTAGATGTGAATGAGGCAAAGGGTGAAAAGCCCCAATATATTAAACGTCCACCCTTACCATAATGAAGTGGACCAGGATGTGGAAGTGGAGCGGTGTGTGTGTGTGTGTGTCTGTTTTATTTAATAAAGGTGAATATGAGCAGGTGACAAAGGTAAAACAAAGGGGTTTGACTGATTAAGCTGGACGCTGGTGAGTGTTGATAGTCTATTTGATACTTGACAACTTCCTGCTTCATTGTGGGTCTAAATGACATACAATAGCCTAGGTGTTTCTTACATGATTGAAAGGTGGCTGAAACAGCAACTGAAAATGCTCAGCGTGTATTTCGGTGATGTATTTTTTGTCATTTTCACCAGGCCAACCATATTGTCTGAGGGGTATTATTTTACTCTCTTTTTAACACATCCCATCTAATACATTGCATGCAGGATTACATTCTGAGAATGCTAACAAATCCAATCCTCTCCTGAAACAACACACCTTTGTCAAACAGCTGTATCTCAGGCAGAGAGACAGAGGGGGGTAGCCAGCAGCCAGTGACAGGATATTTAGGAGGAGCCCAAGACCATGTAGCCAGATAGCACAAATACTTGATCAATAAATTAACATTATCAGCAAGCGTTGGCAGTATGGGAAAAGGGTGGCCTACATAAGTGGTCATTCCCCAGCCTGTAGCAGGGCAGCTCCACCACCCTGTTTGTGTTATGTGTGTCATGTGTTTGACCTGGTGGTGCAGTGACTGTAAGTCCCACTGAGCTAACAGCTGGTTTTCAAAATGGACAGCAACATCAGCATCGCCTCTGCCTTCTGTAACGTTTGAAATATGAAATAATGTCATGTTAATAATCTAAAGAAAAGAATTGGGAGTGAGGACAGCCTTTGGAGAGAGAAAAAAGTATTGGGCCTTTGCAGCCTTCACAGGGAGGAGTCCAGGGTGCCGAAGCTCGTTCAGTTATCATGTAGCCTAAGTATGTGCCCGACTGCTCAGAGCACGGTGCAGGGAAGACGTTTTCAAACTTAGGAAAGTTTGTACATGATTTCGACTGAATATAAAACAGTATATCAAGAAATTAGGCTTACTAGGCCTCACAACATCAATCCCTTCCCTTTTATTTTCTCCAACCCTTTGCTATTATCGCCTCCCCCTCTCTCTCTCTCTCTCTCTCTCTCTCTCTCTCTCTCAAATCGCGAGCGCCCAGTGCACCACAGTGTGCACGCGACGTGCCCCAGTGCATGACGCTGGACCAATCAGAGGACGTTATTCCGAAAGTTTACCTTTTATGGAAAGAGCCGGGCAACTGACGGGGTATAAAACACATGCGCCCACAGCTAGCAGATTCACTCTGAGCGCCGTCACACGCAGCTTGTGCGGGATATCATTTGCCTGAAACCGGTTCCCTTAAAGCGAAAAGCCCCCCCACCCAAAGGTAAGGAGACAGAAACCATTAATTACAAATTTCTAATTTTAGAATAATATTTATCGAGTAAACACTAAATTGATTGTTTTTCAATGCAATTTGTCATTTTAAATGCAAAAGATGGCAGGGACCACGAGGTTCTTTGTCTTGCCATACGCGAACTGTACTGCTAATTTAACTAAATGATTAAAAGGAAAATGTGATTATTGAAACCAGTACCTGTATTGTGCTTGAGGTTTTTATTTAAGTAACGTTATGCAGTGGTGATGGCTAGACGCCGCTAAATCCGCGACTCACAGGTGCTGTTGGCTGTAGTCGGCTTATAGTTGCCGTTACCTTGTATGTTAACTGTCAAACGGGGTCTGTAGTTGTACAACATTTGCTGTATTTTAGTGTTTCTCTTCCTCAGCAGGGTAGTCTGAAATAGGCTTTTGAGTTGAGGTCGTCTGGATCCCGGCTGCTCCCTTTGTGCGCCCGATGCGACGGGGTGTGACCCACTTTAGCACATTAGCCTAGCCACACCATGCTAACGCCGCCCTTCAGACTTGCAACAGCAGCAATTTCAGTCGAGTTATTTAAGAGAAATTATGGACACTTGCTACACTTCCTGGTCGTTTAACTTAATTTTATCATTTGAGTATTTCGCATATACGACCTTCTCTGAATAGAGAAGGTCAAGAATGCAAGGCCTGAAAAAAGCATTAATTGATTGATCGCTTAAGTGAATAGACCGGTTTTTGTATGAATTCGTTTCTTGTCGGCTTGCACGAGGAAAAGAGGAAATTCTGAGTGACAAATCATCACTCAGAAAAGGCGTGGCTTTCAGGAAATGGAGCATCAGTCAAGGTTTTGTGACCCATTCATGAGTCAACAAGAGTTAATTATGTAACTTGTTATGGGCTTTTTTTCAAGTCCGTCTCCAAAGACGGATGCTAGTTTTTGCAAAATGTTTTATTAGTCAAAGTTTATAGTCGTGTCAGACGGGCGGTATGCAATGAAGATGATGAGTTTGAATGTGACGCAGTGGTGTTGACGCAAAGCTTTCTGGTGGGTATTAAAACTGGTATGATTGAGCAACAATGAGGTGGGGGCGCAGCGGAGGAAGTTGACTGTAGTGAACTGGAGGGAGTGGTCGCGCGGCGCCGGGTCTGATAAAGTCGAATGTTCCTTTATTCTTGATGCTCTCTGGCCGCGCGCCATGGCGCCGGTAGCCGCAAAGCTGCTCAAACCCGAAGCATGTCCTTATATGGTAACAACAGAATGCAGCGCCACTTCCTTTTGTCTGCCTCGGTCGGAATGTAGGGCGCGAGCTCCACCTAGCGGCCAAGCTAGTGAACTGCAGCCAGTAGCTAAAAGGAAGTGAGAGCAGAGTTGTATAGCGGGCGTTGTTGGGAGGTGGATCTGAGACTCTTAAGTGCTTAACGACCCTTTCCCCCCTTTTCTTTAACAGTTCAGCCATGGAAGATGAAATCGCCGCACTGGTTGTTGACAACGGATCTGGTATGTGCAAAGCCGGATTCGCCGGAGACGACGCCCCTCGTGCTGTCTTCCCCTCCATCGTCGGTCGCCCCAGGCATCAGGTGAGTGATTGCTCAGGCGCGCACAGATTTGAATAATCATTTAATTATGAGATTATAGATTTTAATGCATACATTACAATCGCAATTATATAATTTTAATTAAATCTGTAATTCTTACTAAATATAATTCTGCCAGCTGAAAATGGTTTTGACTTTTGCTCAAATGCTATAGTAATGAGGTTTACATTAGCTAGACAACCTTTTTTTAATAGTCACTATGAAATTAGTTTAGAATGTATTATGGGGTTTTTTCCCCCTCCCCCTATTAGCCTAAATCTAAGTACATAGTCAGATGTTGACACAATTTGGAGAACCCTACATATACATGATTTACTAATTTAACAAGCTTTCTGATCTGTTTTTCAGGGAGTGATGGTGGGTATGGGCCAGAAGGACAGCTACGTAGGTGATGAAGCCCAGAGCAAGAGAGGTATCCTGACCCTGAAGTACCCCATCGAGCACGGCATTGTGACCAACTGGGATGACATGGAGAAGATCTGGCATCACACCTTCTACAACGAGCTGAGAGTTGCCCCTGAGGAGCACCCTGTCCTGCTCACAGAGGCCCCTCTGAACCCCAAAGCCAACAGGGAGAAGATGACCCAGGTACACACCCCCTCTTCTGCACATGCAGAGTTTAGCATATCAGTTTAGCCACACACTACATTAAAGTGACTAGTCTCATTTCCTTAGTTTCCTCCTTCATTCTATTCTCACTTGCTCCTTCCTCCCCCTCTCCCCCAGGACCTCTCTCCTATAAGATGATCTATCATCAACAGGTCTCTCTTGACTGTGTGCCTTATCTGCACTTGTGTCTGTCTTTTAGCTAAGTTAATAGATCAGCACCTAATGGACATCTGACATGCACAAGTGTGAAGGGATGTTGACTTTCTGCACTTTTTGCTACTAACTTCAATCTTAGCCTCACTCTAATGCATGTAGAGAGTGCAGTGGCCACAAAAGCTAAAGCCGTCTTGTTGCTGCATTTTATTAAAATGATAAATCTCCTCATTTTACAGATCATGTTCGAGACCTTCAACACCCCCGCCATGTACGTTGCCATCCAGGCTGTGCTGTCCCTGTATGCCTCTGGTCGTACCACTGGTATCGTCATGGACTCCGGTGATGGTGTGACCCACACAGTGCCCATCTATGAGGGCTACGCCCTGCCCCACGCCATCCTGCGTCTGGACTTGGCTGGCCGCGACCTCACAGACTACCTCATGAAGATCCTGACAGAGCGTGGCTACTCCTTCACCACCACAGCCGAGAGGGAAATCGTGCGTGACATCAAGGAGAAGCTGTGCTATGTCGCTCTGGACTTCGAGCAGGAGATGGGCACCGCTGCCTCCTCTTCCTCCCTGGAGAAGAGCTACGAGCTGCCCGACGGACAGGTCATCACCATCGGCAATGAGAGGTTCCGTTGCCCAGAGGCCCTCTTCCAGCCTTCCTTCCTTGGTAGGTTTCCCATCTTGAGCCTAACATGCTATACATATTCAAAACCTAAAGACTTGCAGTTACCCGGCACTTCAACTTGCTAATGAGGTTCTTTTTGTATCTGCTCTCAGGAATGGAGTCCTGCGGAATCCACGAGACCACCTACAACAGCATCATGAAGTGCGACGTCGACATCCGTAAGGATCTGTATGCCAACACCGTGCTGTCTGGAGGTACCACCATGTACCCCGGCATCGCTGACAGGATGCAGAAGGAGATCACAGCCCTGGCCCCATCCACCATGAAGATCAAGGTGAGCTAACTTGCTGCAGGGTGGCATTTTGTTGCTGCTCGCATGGTCTGATTAGATAAATGGATACTCAGACAATTCTTTGAGATCCTAATGGGGTTTCTTGTCTCCCTGCAGATCATTGCCCCACCTGAGCGTAAATACTCTGTCTGGATCGGAGGCTCCATCCTGGCCTCTCTGTCCACCTTCCAGCAGATGTGGATCAGCAAGCAGGAGTATGATGAGTCCGGCCCCTCCATCGTCCACCGCAAATGCTTCTAAACAGACTGTTCCTCCTCCCCAACCAAACGCCCAACAACTTCAGCTCTGTGCAAAACAACCACACACCACACATTTCTCATACACACTCAGGCGCAGAGCCTAGACGACCAACTCATTGGCATGGCTTCAGTTATTTTTGGCGCTTGACTCAGGATTTAAAAAAAAACTGGAACGTTGAAGGAGACAGTAATGTTTTGGCTAGGTTAAAAAGACAAAGCACCCCAGGGTTCTGCAGTTGCATCTGGGGACTTAAAAAAAATGTACATTTTGTTTTTCTTTGAGTCATTCCAAATGTTTGTTAACTGCATTGTTCAGACACATGATTCCAAATGTTAACTGCATTGTTCAGACACGTATTCGCCTCTGTGAAGGCTGCCCAGTGGTTGGCGCATACTTAAACCTGGTTGTAGTATTCGCTTGTATGTAAATTATGTCTGGGTTTTTTGTACTTTCAGCCTTAAAATCTTGGTCCTGTTAATTTTTTTTTGTTTTTGTTATGCAAAACCCAATCGTGACCTCTTCGCCCTGTTGGAGGCTTCATCTCGGGGGTGGTGGGGCAAGGGGTCTCGAAGTGATGGGGTAACATGGGGTGCCAGACCGGTGGGGCCAACCTGTACACTGACTAAACAATCCCAATAAAGTGCACATGTGTTCCGACATGACGTTTGACTCTTGTATTCCTTTTTTAAAAGATCTGACTCTTTATATTTGAAGGTGAATATGACCAACTGTTTTGAGAGTAACGATTTATAAAGGCAACCAATATGACCGATACTGTTCATGTAGGACAACAGGTTTTCTCCAGGTGATTATGTATATTAACCATTGCAGCAGTAAACCCCAAGCTGCTCTTGGCTTGACCAGTGAGTTAAGATTTAATCTACCATTAAATGCATCTAAAAGTTATTTGCTTATAAAAAACTTCCAGTCACGTAGGCCTCTAACTTGAAGTATAAGTTATGTGCATATTGGATGTAAACTTAAAAGCTCAATTTTACAGCCATCATTGGCTTCTGATTGAGTCTTAAACAATTGATCATTCACACAAGTATGAACCACTGAGAAAGAAACCATCTAATCTTCTGTGCACCACATCGTTCATGTAGACACCATTCCAGGCAGAAGGTTTTGGTTGACTTTGAAAAGATGACATGCTGAAGACTAAAGCTCTAATGTGTCACCTGCTCAGGGCTTCTCAAGTCCTGTTACAGTCCCAGCAGTGAAGGGAGGTTGGAAAGAGGATGACAAACCTGGAACAACCCCATACTGTTAAACTCACCTATAAACTGTCTTAAAATCCCGGCAGTATCCTGGATATGAGAGAAAATGCTATAGGCTCGTCAGAAACGTGGCAAGATTTTATCCACCTTTTATTGATGGACAGCATACTTACTCCAATGTACTCTGTTTGAATTGGAAAGCTGATCTAGTCCACACATATAGAATCTAAGGATATTGTAGTTGACCAGGATCCATTATTTAATCTAATCTAAATATAATCTCTCTTAACAATGTAATATCTTTGATTACACAGGATGTGGGCTGTGTGGCTTTTCAAAGCACCTTGACCAATCCCATTAGAACAGCTTTGTCCTCAATACACTCATCACCCAGTGGTGCTACAGAGACTGCATGCAGCTTTTATATATTTGATTTGTCTGACAGATTGTTAATATATTGCAAACATATCTATATACTCAAGCAGGAATCAATAAATATCCTATACAGGCAGCAGAAATAAATACTTTAAAGGATTTCTGTTGCATTTCTGCATCGCAAGTCTCATCAGTATCTATCTGCTGGGTATGTATCAGTGTTACCTGGGTCAGCTCACCGCTGTAAACCTCTGAACTAAGGGTCAGGGCAGGATCAAAGGACTGACCCCATTGAGGACAGAGCTCAGAGAAGTCACTTTGTCACATAAACGTTTTTTCCTACTCCCAGCTGTCTCTTCATGGCATCATTTGTGATCACGCCCCCTCGCGGGATAATGAGATCACAGAATGTTTGTCAGCTGGAAAGGCTTTCATGATGAGGATGAGTGATTGATATTTGAGAGATATATTTCTGTGTTTGCAAATTAAAACGTGTTTGCTCACTACTGATACACCTTCTACCGCACTGATCACAGAGATTATGACAGCAATGGATCTCCACTTTCCATTATTCTCTTTGGCTTAGGCTCCTTCACATAACATCATCAGAGAACATTGCCAAATTCAATTCTTGAATGTTGTCCTGGCTTGTAGTCAGACACCTCTGAAATACTACACTCGTAACCTGATAGTGAATTTACAGCAGTTGCACAATTTGGACAGCAGATGGCAGTGACGGTCCATTTTTATTTATACCCAAAAGTGAGGCGTGACTGTGCAGTCTGTTCCTAATGCTAACATTTTCTCTGTACCTCACTCCAACACTCATATTGAAGCCTATGCAAAGAGCTAGATCTGCTCCCATGCTTTATATGCCTTTTTATCTAGCAATCTCCATCTTTGGTAATAAAGTTCAATTTGATTTGAATTTGATTTAATGGGTGGGGTGTGGGGTGACTGAGTATGGGAATGGGGGAGTGCAAGAAACAGGTTTGTGTGTTCAATACAGCAGTAAGAAGACTGTGGATAAAAGATGGAGCCATTAAAGTATTTAGGCTGGTGTATGTTTAGTATCCTAGAAAAGTGAGAAACACATCCTCTGCTGATGCGGCCGCATTTCCTGTCCACATCTGAAAACAGATCTCAACATTTGCACAATACAGAGATTAAAGAGGATAAGACCCCACCTTCATGTTCTATGCATTATATCATGTTTCTGTGTATGACACCACACATCCAGCAGCACCGGCCAAAGTCACGCTGCGTTCATTAGTCAGGCTGTCCCAGTTTCATACAGTATTCTGGGCTGCATGGAGGCACCTGGTGATCTATGAAGGGCCTGGAGGGCTGTTTGAGGGGAAATGGAGGCCTGTGCATGTGAATATGTAACTGTGTGTGTTTGCACTGATATGAATTCATATATGCATGCATTAAGTCAGGCTGCACACAGACTACCTGCTGCATGCACATACAAGTCTGTTTGGTATTGGAAATGTATTCCCTCTCACTGCAGCCACACCACCCAACCCCACCCCACCCCCCACCGCCTGTGATTCTGCTGAGACTGCTTCCCTCTGATATCCTTTTATTGCCACGCCAGCAAAACACTCACCGGCAGGGAAGCAGTGCTTGGTGTGCATGTGTGTGTCCGTAGTGTTCTGTGTGTGTGTGTGTGTGTGTGTGTGTGTGTGTGTGTGAGAGAGAGAGAGAGAGAGAGAGAGTGCAACCATACTCCCATCTTTCTGTGCTTGCCGCGCACGTGTGGGTGTGTGTTGCCTGTGCAGGTGTGAGCACTGCAGGTGTTGGTGAATGAGGCATTCCAGAGATGACATAGAGGGGGACCAATTTGTCAGAAAATGAGGCTCCCCGTGTTCCTCCATTTACCTCAGCTGTGCAGCTTTACAGCAGCTCCATTGGCCAGTTCACTGATCCACCTTGCACGCAGTTCTCACCTTTGTCCAACAGGTGGGGCCAGTGCGCTGCATGACTGGCATGTAAACTGGGTGAAAGGCAAACAGAGGGCTACCAGTGCTGACAGAAGGAGGCCAGCAGAGAATAATTGATCATATTCAAATACAGTAAATCCTCTTTTTGTATGCCTCAGAGTGATCTGCATTCTACCAAGGGTGACATGTTCACTGGAGGTGATGCACCCCCTCTGCACAGTAATCCCAGTGAATGTTATTATGTTTGATTGACTGACAGCAGATTACATACATTACATTACATTTAGGCATTTAGCAGACATAGATATAGAAAGATGGACACTGTATATTTCCCCACCTTTCACAGTCCTGAATGGGAATAAACTGCAGCGTGGTGTACAATAGCAAACTTGATAGCAAACACAGGAAGAGAAATAAAAGAGAGAGAATGGCTGCAACTGGGGTGCAAAGACGTGCGGAGGCCCCTGCAGGCATTTTTGATCTTTTTCTTGAGGTTTCTTTGGCCCTGACACATCACCACTGTACCTTTACCCAGCAGGAGCTTTGTCTCTGGCATCATCATTTCCTTACACTTGTGGACAGGCTGGATGGTTTTTCTCAAGAAAAAAACCCACCATTTCTCAGAGCTCAAACCGCATGACTCAGTCACCAAAAATACACACCCTGTGCATTGCAGGCTTTGTCAAACACCCTGCATGCACCGTTGGGGGGGGGGGGGGGGGGGGGGGGGGGGGGGGGGGGGGGGGGGGGGGGGGGGGGGGGGGGGGGGGG
>JAVQJL010087805.1:0-11711 GCA_036024295.1 Nannoperca obscura
CCTGGCCTCCAGCGACACTGTGAGGAGTCTTGGAGTTATCTTTGATCAGGATATTTCCTTTAACTCTCACATAAGACAAACTTCAAGGACTGCCTTCTTTCACCTACGTAACATTGCAAAAATCAGGCGCATCCTGTCTCAAAAAGATGCAGAACTAGTCCATGCATTTGTTACGTCTAGGCGGTCAATGGTCAGGCACCATCATATCTCAAAGAGCTCATAGTTCCTTATCACCCTACTAGAGCACTGCACTCTCAGAATGCAAGGTTCCTTGTGGTTCCTAGAGTCTCTAAAAGTAGAATGGGAGCCAGAGCTTTCAGCTTTAAAGCTCCTATTATGTGGAACCAGCTTCCAGTTTGTTTACGGGAGTCAGACACCCTCCTCACATTCAATAGTAGGCTTAAGACTTTCCTCTTTGACAAAGCTTATAGTAGGGCTGACTTAGGTGAGCCCTGAACCACCCCTTAGTTATGCTGCTATAGGCCTAGACACAGCCATACCCCATTAATGCTTGTTACTAATTCACCTTCTTCCCCTTGCTGTGTGCTTCTCTCGTCCCCGTCTCTCTCTCTCCTTCTAAAGATTTCTGCAGGTATTTCTGCCTCCGGCGCTGTAGAGTCTGGATCCTTGGGTGCACCTGCTGCTTGTCACTAATTCACCTTCTTCCTTGTCACTTTGTCACCTTGTCACTAATTCACCTTCTTCCCCTAGCTGTGTGATTCTCTCGTCCCCCCCTCTCTCCTTCTAAAGATTTTTTCTGCCTCCGGCGCTGTAGAGTCTGGATCTGTGGTTGCACCTGTTGCACCGTGTTCCTGCTCAACCGCCGTTGCTGCTATTATTGTTATACTGTACTACTGTATGTTCTCCTTCCTCCTGCTATCCCCCCCTTTTTCAACCGAACCGGTCGAGGTAGATGACCGCCCACCTACAGCCTGGTTCTGCTCGAGGTTTCTACCTGTTAAAAGGGAGTTTTTCCTTGCCATTGTCACCTAGTGCTTGCTCATGGTGGGATCGTTGGGTCTTTGTGTGTGTGGAAGTTGGTCTCGACCTCCTCCGTGCGATAGAGTGCCCTGAGATAACTTTGTTATGATATGGCGCTATATAAATAAAATTGAATTGAATTGAATTTAAATCTTGTTGCTAATAATTTAGTAATAATCATTTTTGTGCAAAACTGGCTCTAGATTTGCAAGGTGATCACAAGCAGCAGGTGTCAAACTACACAATGCAATACAGTCTTACTTCTGGTGAAGACAGAAAGTAAAAAGACAAAACAACAAAGTCAGAGCACTTACTTGCACTTACTGCTGTAACATATAAGGTCAACATCAGCCCTGGGTCTTTATCAGGGCTGATCTGCCAACTAGAGGCCCTTCTGAAGCCCATCTGAAGCCCCATCAGCAATGAACAACAAACACAATCATTTACCAGAGATGGTAAAAACATGTAGCTCATTGAAGTACATTTCATGGTAATCTTTCTATTCAATTTGAATATTTCTGGTCAACTAGATGACAGTTTGACTTGACAGTAGTACTGTCAATGTGACAGTAGTACAATTGGAAAGGTTACCAAACAAATAAGCCCAGATACCTAACATCTTATTAAATGCATCAATAGTTCTGTCTATATATCATTCCCATAAACACACTGACTAGTCAGGCTATACCTCTGCATCTGTTACCTGATGACGGTAGAATGTCTAGTAAAAACATTCAGTGATCCATCTGACAAATAGATTTAAAATGGGAGAAAATGAAAGGACACCAGACAGCTATTAGGCTAATTAGATGGAAGTTAGTACGTCAGCAGACAGCAGGAAGATTATAACAGATCAGAAGAAGAAAAAAGAAGGGACAGGATAGGAGAGAAGAGGAAGCAATGCAGGAGATGAAAGGAGAGAAAACAATACAGGAGCAGAGTGGAGACGAGGAGAGGATGAAACAGGAGGAGATGAGAAAATGAGAGTGGGGGGTTGGGGGCAACAAATTTCTGACCAGTCAGGGTGAACTAGTCATTTCTGTCCAATACTGAGCCTGTGTTGCTGTCACATGTAAAATGAACAACTTGAAGATCCAGTCAGGATGAACTAGTCATTTCCGTCCAATACTGAGCCTTTGTAGCTGTCACATGAAAAATCGAAACTCATGCATTATTATTGTTGCGCAATTCATATGCGCAGGTGTGGCCCAAAAAAATTAATTACTCTCTGAAACAACTTGTTCATATCAAAAGAGTAGTACATTGAATGATATGCTCATGATTGACACATCATTGTATGTTGTGATGGCGGCGCATGAGGATGCAGTGGCCCCTCTCTGTCCCAGTGGATCCTCACTGTTTAGGTGTCTGTTTGTGTAAGTCTGTTGCATATATCGTGCTTGTCATACCGAGGCACTCAGTGTCTTGTTTTGTCTAGTGTTACGTTGTTGTCTGTTTATATCCTGTCTTATTGTTTAGATCTTAGATTTTTTTTTTAGCTTTTAGATATTGTTTAATTCTTAGAATTCTTAGTTGTTATCTTTATATAGTTTTTAGTACACAGTGGGACTGTGAGAAATGTTGTTTCAATGTCCCTTTATGTACTCCACATGTGGAGAAACTGACAGTAAAGTTGACTTGACTGTTCCTGGTTAGGATCCTTCCCTGAGCCTCTACCTGGTTAGGATGTGTACCAGAGCCGGTACCTGGTTAGCATCTATCTCTGCTTTCCCTCTCTGACAGTAGAGAGATATTCTGCCAAGTCATAATCTCTTTCTAGGGCCACATAACATTCTGATCTACTTTTTAGTTACCATTTTGTCATACCACAAATTATCCAGTTAAGAAAAATGCTATGATAATGGATATGCATGGTGGCAAAAGCAAAGAAAATAAATCTCAATCTTGTCATTAAATACAAATGTTACTTTCTCGGTGACTGAAATGACACAACTGTACTAGTTGTTTAATATTTGCAAAAGGTTTGTGACTAATGACAGTTCAACTTCTGTAAAATATAACTTTATTTATTAGTGCAGCCAACGGTTTACTTTTACTGATCCAACAGAAACCATAGAGACAAGTTCAAACCTCAACATGGGCATTCATTTCTAACAGTGGTTTCTGTTCAGCTGAATTCTGATGGCCAGCGTCTTTAACTCTGCTTTATATCAGCTGTCTGAAAGTTATTCCTGTGAGGTGAATCCACAACTTAGCAGCTACTCTAAACTGCTGGCTGCTGCTATTAGCACTCAATCTCTCCAAAGTCTCACAGAGGGAGCTACAACACTTAGAAATGCCAAAACATATCCCACCAAGATTTTTCTGATTTTATCTTGCTCTCGCTAGTCAGCAGTGGAGGACTAACAGGAGAAAATGTGTTTGAGCCCATCTGTGCAGAACTACATGTTGCACAGGGAAAAACATTAGTCTGGCTGATACTAAGTCAATAATGCAGCACTGGGGCTAAACAGGCTGGATCTGTCAGTAATAAAGCACAGCCAGAAATCTGTAGAAGAACTCTCCAACCTCGAACACCTTCCCAACAGTACAGAGAAACAAGCACAAAACAGCACAACTCATGGAAAGCCTCCAAACGATGACAGAGGCAGATTGAACCAGACAAGCTTACAAGATACACACACACACACACACACACACAGGAACATCCACGTACCCTTAAGCATACTCTCTTCACAATCACACACAGAATCAGATGGATGCATAGACACACACCCAAAAACACTCAGACATTTACAATACACACCAAGGATAGATTAACAACTAAAACGAGCGAGCATGCACCTGTTGTCAGTATGTCTTAGCTGTTGCTAATTCAGTCCCACTGAGCATCAACATATCCAGACAAAAATACCATGATGCCACATTATAAAATATTTTGTACATTGTCTCTATAGTCATTAAGTCCATCCATTCATCAATTGTAGACCCTGTTAAGAGCAACACACACATAAAACAGGAAGGTATTGAAACAACGACTGTTCTTACCCATACAGTTGTGTCCATCGTGGGCCAGCATGAAGCCATCATAGCAGGTGCATCTGTAGTTGCCAGGTATGTTAATGCATTCATGGACACAGCCCCCATTGTAGTCGTTCTCACACTCATCCATGTCTGAAAGAAAAAGGTGGCTGTGTGACTGAACCTTGTATTTTTGAGTAGTTAGAGGGGCTTGTTTTTCTTTTTCTGAAGAAGTAATTGCTGGTATTCAATCTTGAGCAGTTCCTATGCGTCCAGAGTCCAATTTATGTTCAAAAAAAGGATCCCTGAATTAACTGCAGTTCAACACTCTATTAATACAGTTTTAAAGGTGAAATTAAATTAATACATTTAATAGTGCAGTTTTTGTTTGCATTTTGAGTCATCAGTTCCCAAATTACTTGGTAACAGTATGCATCCAGATGAGCACCCTTGAAATTTTCAGATTTCAGACGTTACTCAAGTCTGGACATCAGTCAGAGCAGCTAAAGAAAGTGGCCAATGACATTATTGATATGATATTATTACACTACGTCAGTAGCAGGGGAGAGAGATGACAAACACACTGAGAGACGTCAATCTGATGATGATGTAGAAAATGATAATGATTATGATGATGATACCTGTTTTACATTTGGATGCCAATTAATGTATTATGACTGTTCCTGGGTATCTATGCTGCCCTACAAGAATGCCCCTGGCAGCATTAGAGTGTAGTGATGGGGGATACTCAAAAGGGAGCAGTTGAGTGGGGGTGCGATAGGAGAGGGGATGCACTCTTCTTCTCCTCTTTGATAAAGCTTTTAGTAGGGCTGACTCAGGTGAACCCTGTGCCACCCCTTAGTTACGCTATAGGCCTAGACTGCCAGGAGACGTTCTATGATGAACTGAGCTCCCTCTCTCCACGCCATTTGTACACACCCATATCCCATTCATGCTTGTCACTAATTCACCTTCTTCCCCTAGCTGTGTGCTTCTCTCGCCTCGCCTCCCTCTGAGGATTTCTGCAGGTGTTTTTGCCTCTGGCGCTGTGGAGTCTGGATCTGTGGTTGCTCCTGCTTCCCCCGTGTTCCTGCTCAACCGCCAATGTTGCTATTACTGTTATACTGTACTACTGTATGTTCACCTTCCTCCTGCTCTCTCTCCTGCCCCCCCCCCCCCTTTGTCAACCTACACGGTCAAGGCAGATGACCGCCCACCTAGAGCCTGGTTCTGCTCGAGGTTTCTATCTGTTAAAAGGGAGTTTTAACAGGCAGTACACAGATTTTGGTGAATCTAGGTCAAAGGTAAAGGAGGGGGCTTTGGATTTGAAAACTGTAGGCGGCGCTATTTTCTTTTCCACCCCGCCCCATTCTCCGAGCCATTGTCAGATCTGCATTTTCAAAGATTCCTTACGGTGTTGCTGGAGGCCAGTGCAATGCCATCTAGAGAAACTATATCTTTAGATAACGTGTTTCGGAGGTGTTCGGGGCCAAATACAATAACTTCAGTTTGTCTGAGTATAACATAGGAAAATTGCAGGTCATCAAAGTTTTTATGTCCTTGAAGCATTCTTAAGGATTAGCTTATTGATTGGTTTCATCTGGCATGATTGATCAATATTATTGGGTATTATCTGGATAACAAATGTATTGAGTGCTTTCTAAAAATATTGCCTAATGAGGTAAAGGAATGAGGGAAGATGGTATAAAATGTACATACGTGAGCAAAACTTTGAACTGAAATACTGTGAAGTGTTTACAAGTGTCATTCTTGTAAACCTGCAGGTTTATTTAGCTAGAGCAGTCATTTAGCTTTTGCATACCGATGTGGTTTTCCTCATGGTTTTCCTCTTGACACAGCCACTGAATTCAAACCGACCAATCACAGTGAGGGACATGCAAATCAGATTTCGCATGCCAACCCAACGAAAGACAAACTACTAATGGTAGACGAGGTGGGCGGAGCCTGGAGGATAACCGCGGATGATTCAAACTGAACATGGCTGCGGGTAAAGATGTCGATGAAAACAAACAAAATAGAAGGTAAGAACTAATTGAGAGTGACATTGATACGTTTAAATACTATTTACATCGACGCAGAGTTAGCATTACTCACGATTGAAGCTGAACTTTTTATATTTTAAACGGGTCAACATAGGTTACGTTAGTAGGACTGTTTGACAAGGACTGTCAGTCTAGCTGTCAGCTTTAGTGACGTAATTTAGCTCAAGTTAGCCAACTTTAGCTGCTTAACGTTACCGTACCAAACTAAAACATGGTTTGTTAGCTACATCTTGGGGTCCAGGCATTGCTACCAATTTAAATGTTTATTTCGAAAATAATTTAAGCAGCGTTAGTGCGAATTCTGAGCTTGCAACTGCAAACGTTAGCACTGTAGCCTGCTCTGTTGTTGGCATATAGTTACATTTAGGCAGCTACACTTTAGCTAAATTAAATTAAACTAGGTTAATTTAGCTAACGTTAGTTTAATTGCACAGTAGTATGAAGTTAACGTCCACACTGCTCTTATGTTTCTTTATACACATTCATTTTATATATACGTGGATACTTTCAATAGCATTGCATCAAATTCCGCCTTTGTTTAGCTTATAATGTTCAACATTTAATGAAACCATCAGAGGGGTAGTTTCGAGGATATTCGTAGATGACAATGGTGTTGTCAAAACTGGATTTATAGGGGCAACGTTAAAGAGGGACCATTTTACTCTTTTAAATTGAATTTATTTGTAATGAGGAGTACTGTGTACACAACTTTTAATTGGTAATGCAGTTGATTTTCAGATGCACAGAACAAAGATCCAATTATTAAGGTCTGCTAGTTATTGAAGCATACACAAATCCATCCAGCAGCAGCTGTCTGCTTATAAGACTAAAGTGGCCTGTGGTTTTGAGCTAATCATTACTTGTGTAATATGTCCTCTCCCATACTATGAGAAACCTGTGTATACAATCTCCCTGTGTCTCCCCCTCAGAGGTGCAGTGTGCAGTATGGTGATCAATCACAAGGAATCACCGGGGGGCTCTCGTGCCGGCCAACCACCGGTCATCTTCAACTCAGACTTTTTTGTGGAGAAACTTCGCCATGAGAACCCTGATGTCTTTCTGGAGCTGGTGCTTAGTAACATCACTCGCCTTATTGATCTTCCTGGGACAGAGTTTGCACAGCTCCTTGGTGAAGAGGGCCCTAAAACCCCAACAGGTGGAAATGGAGGCTTCTTTCGCTCTTTCAACTTCCTCAAACGCAAAGGTCAGAGATCAATTAGACATCTAGAAATTACCACTAGCAATACCCACTGTGAATGCCCCTTTTTATTTTGTAAATGAATTCATATCCACAGTATTTGGAAGACGAGAGTCCATCTTTCATAATTTAGATCAGTTAAACATGGACACAAAGCAGTAATCAGATTGTCCCAGTGAATAGCAGACTGTATGTGTAAGAAGTCAACTTACGGATGAGATCAGAGAGATTGAATTTCACAAAAAATAAAAACTCCCAACAGATGTTGTACACTAGTAATTGTTTACAGCATCAGTTTTTTGGAGGAAAACAACTACTGCTGGCAATAAAGGTGAAAAATAGCTAACTGCTAATAGAAGGACTATCCCTTCAGGTCCTCTTCATTCTTGTAACAGTATAATTTAACAGCTGGCACTAAATGCATACAGAGAGATGTTGCTACCTGTTCAAAATTAAATTTTTTGTAGCTTGTGTTTTCATCTAGTGTTCCAATATGCTCTTTAATCTGGTGGAACAGATGTCATCAGACTTCGCCCCTCTTGCTTGGGATGACACTGTCCTATTGTAAGCACATGTAGCAGAAACTGAGGAGCTGTTTCTCTGAGGGGGTCTTTCAGTATTCTTTCACTTATCACTCACTCTAATCTTTCCTTGTGCTTTCACAGATAAAGGCGTTGTATTTGGAACCCCGCTGACAGAGAGCTGCATTGCCCAGATCTACCAGCTCATTGAGTACCTAAGCAAAAGTGAGTCATCTAAACAAAATCCAGTTTTTACATCCTCAATGCTTTGACTTTCAGAAGCTAACAGCAGTCTGAAAAATAATTTGAACACATAAGACACCCATGATTGCTTTTACAAAATAAACAACCCCTTCCTGCATTTTACTTCTCTTTTGTTTTGGAAGAGTGTGGATGTAGAGCTGCAACAATAAGTCGATCGAAACAAAATTAATTGCAAACTATTTTGATAATCGATTGATTGTTTGTCATTTTTCAAGCAAACATGTTTAACATTTGCTGGTTCCAGCTTCTTAAATGGGAAGATTTGCTGCTTTTTTGTCCTTTCTGACAGTAAAAGAGTCTTTTGGGTTTTGGACTGTTGATCCGACAATTTGAAGACGTCGCTCTGGGAAATTATGATGAGCATTTTACAAACAGTTAATCGTGAAAATAATTGGTAGATTAACCGATAATGAAAGTAATCGTTAGTTGCAGCCCTATGTGGATGGCATGTTTTCTGTTTGTCCTAATTAGGCAGAGACCAATTTCAAGACTGAGTGAGAAAATAAAGAGGCCAAACTGCCTTGAATTGAGCAGATGTTTGAAGGTTTTACTTTTTTAACTTTCTGATACCCACCTGCTTTTACACAATCAGATCTGCATGTGGAGGGTCTGTTTCGGGTGCCTGGGAACAGTGTTCGGCAGCAGGCCCTGAAAGAGCTCCTCAACAGCGGGGCTGACGTCGACCTGGAGTCTGGAGACTTTCATCCCAATGATGTGGCCACATTGCTCAAGACTTTCCTGGGAGAGCTGCCAGAGCCCCTGCTCACACACAAACACTTCCATGCACACCTTAAGATAGCTGGTATAAACACACACACACACACACACGCATTTTGTTGTACTTTTCATTCATGTTTTAGAGCACAAATACTGGACAATACATTTTGTTAAACTTAAATATTCTGTCACGTTTTAGTCAAACTTTGAGAGAAGCAGTAACGTTTGCTAGACAATTTTGTATAACATTTTAAAAAGCTGAAATTCATCAGTCAACAATATTCCATTGTTAGACTTTTTAAAATACAAGTGCAAAAGGAAGATTTTAAATTTTTGTCATTTAAGATTGTTTAACAAAAGGGAAAGGGTAACACTTATGAGTGTTTAGTAAGTCTGTTCATGACTTCACTTCCTCCACCCTTCTCCCTCTTCCAGATATGACTCTGTTTGACGAACACGGCAACAAAACTGCGATACCCAACAAGGAGCGTCAAATAGAGGCCCTGCAGCTTCTCTTCCTGCTGTTACCTCAGGCCAACCGCTCACTGCTAAAACTGCTGCTGGACCTGCTCTACCACACCGCCAAGCAGCAGGACAAGAACAAGATGTCCGCCTTCAACCTGGCCCTCATGTTTGCCCCGCACGTCCTCTGGCCCAGACACGTAAGATTTGTACATAATAAAGGATCGAGGACCAGAGGCTCCGCAAATATGGCAAAAATCATAGATCAAGACTATTTTGTTCAATTTGGAAACACCGTTGTTTACTACAATTATTCCCTCACCTCTAAGACAATTGCCTGAAAACTGCCCCATATGTACATATGATCCTTAAAACCACAGTGTACATTTTGTAGCCCCTAGTGGTATTGAGTTGTTTTGGCAGACAGCAGGCATGCTGCTATGTTTTCTGAACAAGGCAATACAAATGCTTTATTAAGAATAGGAAATACTGATAAAACATAGCTATTGCTAGCTGTTAGTGAAACTCAGTTTAAAATGTCTGTAGCTTCAAGTGTTTTTCTGATTTCTGTTCTGTCCTGCTCCAGATGACAGCTGGTGACCTGAAAGACAATTTGAAGAAACTGAACAGCAGCATGGCCTTCCTCGTCAAACACTCGCAGAAACTCTTTAGGGTGATTATTGACCACATACACACACACACACACACACACGAGCGAACAACCAAGCGGTTAAAAAAAAATCCACACTACTACAACAAACAACTATTCTCACTCACAGTCGCACCTTTGGACAATTTAGAGTCATCAGTTAACATAACCTGGTCTTTGGATTGTGGGAGGAAGCGAGAACTCGCAGAACATGCAAACTCCACAGAGAACTCCTAAGCCTCCTGCTCTGAGGGGGCAATGCTAACTACTGCACCACCATGCTGCGTAATAAAAAAAATGAATCTATGTGACTGGTTTAATGGATAACCTGTGGATGAGTGATGGATAACTGCTATGTGTTGTCCAGTCTCCAGTCTACGTGAGGGATTATGCCAGAGTGCACTTCACTGGGACCAAGGCTCTGCAGACCAAGGTTAGTGGAGGGAGTTCACATGAGCAACGTTTTCTCAACATAAACACAACAAAATGCTCAGCAGTTTGTCTTCACTTCCTCTCCTGTTAAGATGACATTTTAATTAATTTTCTTACTTTCCTATATGCAAATGCAGCTATGTAAAGACATTATACGCGTCAAACTCAATTAATTGAAAAGTGTGATCAATAGTTTCCATTTAAAGTACACAGCCTGCCTGACTCGCCCTCTCCTCACTCAGGATGATCTGGAGCTGCTGGCGGTGAGCAGCTCTCCTGCTCAGCGGAGAGTGTTGCCCCTGAAGAGGACGGCTGTTCTGGGCCCCAGCTCTCAGGAGCAGTGCCAGTCACCAGCTCAGCAATACACAGAAGAGGCTCTGAAGGAGCTCTTCAGACACGTCCACCACAACATGCCGGACTCTGCCAAGAAGAAGAAGCTTGTCCGACAGGTTCACTTCAGGATCTTTTTTCTTTCCCACAAACATCAATGTAGAAACTGAGCTTCTGCTGAACTTCCAGAATTCAAGTCACTTTATTTTGTTTATCGTTGTCTTAAATTTAAAAAGTGGTGTTCTTTTTTCCATATGTATAGTTAGTCAAACAGACAACCTCAGGGACGCCTACTAAAGAGAACCGTCAGGTACCCCCAGCTCCCAGCAAGAAACATCCCCGCTCCCGCTCCTTTGGTGGCCTCATCAAGGTACTAAACAATCCTGGAAAATAATGACGAGGAGCAGAACAAGAAATGAAATACAGAAATGATCCAAGTCATTTCCACATTTCATTTCCATGGAAGCAAAACAATGTCAAACTCAGTCATTGTACATATTGTGTTAATGTTCTCCAAAAGTTATTTTAATCAGTGGTCATACCTAAACAAGTGGCAATATCATGAATTACTGACCAAGTAAAGGTTTTTTTTAAGCTGTACTATTGGGACCATGTTTGTAATAGCAACTACTTTGTCTTTGGCTTGCAATTAAATTAGTGCTCAAACAATTATTATTCAAATATGCCGGTTCAAAAGTGGCATCAAACCTAATGACTAATTTAAATTATTTATACACACAATAACAATTACCTCACAAATGCATTTGCTTTATCTTGTCACTGAATTGTTCTGACAGGCGGTTAGACACTAAAGATTCATTTTGGTTGGTCTTCAGTAAACTGTAATGTTTTTATATTATTTTCCACAGTTAGACATTGTCATCCAGTGAATTCATTAATAATGAGTGCAAAGCTAATTTTGCAGAATTATACTGTGCAGCTCTTCATGTGCGCATGCGCTTATAAGTGCTTGCTGCCTGATACGGTTGCTCCACTCGTCTTACTTGCTCTTTTAAATCTTTTTGTTATTTAACTTTGTACTTATGGGTTTTTTGTTTGGTGTTAACTTGTTGGTGTCGTGGCCTCCACAAATGTGCTGGTGGAGAGGTTTT